>JAOYMZ010055196.1:0-13553 GCA_025802335.1 Pinguicula primuliflora
CTACGATTTAGCCCTTGGGTTTTAGGGTTTAGGTCATGGGTTTTTAGGGTTTAGCCCTTGGATTTTGAGGGTTTAGCTTTGGGTTTATATTTAGCTCTTGGGTTTATAACATTTAAATAGGGTTTTAGATTTTTTCGGTGGCAAAGCCGTCATAATATTATTTAGAAAAATAGAATTATCCAATAACAATATTTTTATTATGTAATCCGACGGCCGAGATGCATATTCGGTACGGTAGGGTGCCATTCGGCACCTTACCATTCGGCACTTGAAAATTACTCTGAACCACACTTTATCTTATCAAAATTTATTCTTGATCGTCTTCGAACGGCCAAAATCATTTCACTTAAAACCTAGGACACAGATCCGCCGACCGAAAATAGATTTCAGCACTTTATGATAAGTTCGATATATGAAAAAAAATTCGTCAAAATATAGGGTTGAAGTGGAAAAATTCTATTACTCTTCCATATTTCTGAAGAAACTAGTTGTTGGACCACATGGATATTCTAATCCAGAATGTTAATAATCATAACAGGTTTTATTTGTAGGTAATAATCAGAACGGTTTAAATTTACAATTTAGAGCGTCGCATGTTGTCACAGTACAAATCTCCTGTACGACCCAGAGACGAGGAACTGGAGAAGATGAACGGGAGAAATGAACGGGAGAAAGTCAGGGTTTTGAGGGGTATTAAATGTAATTTTGTAGTTTGATTTGGTGTTATATAACAAATACATCACTTAAGGATAATATTTGTAATCAATCTCAATCAACTAAAAAATCGGGTCAAGTTGATTCTTGAGGATGACCCGATTTTTTAAATATTTCTTACCAAACATTTGATTGGGATTGATTAGGATTGATTAAATGATCAAATCAACCCTAATCAAACAAACTGAACACACCCTAAGAGTATACACATATACAGAACCGTTTCTATGATCAATTTTACGGGGTCAATTTTTTTAAATACGCATGTGGGTCAATCTCACTTTCACCTTCCTTGAAACCCAAGGTCAGCTTTCAATGTTATTTATTTGCCCATGTCTGGATCTCTTCGTGCTTTTCTCAACCGTTTGGCTTCACTAATCTTGTACTCAATTCAAATTCTTCTCAGATTCATCACATTCCCCACCATTGTTTCCTCTGATTCAAGATAACCCAGAAACTTTTCGGTTGCTGCAAAGAATCGAAAATGAGCTCGCAGAGATCAGCAAAACTCTCGAAGCCACTAAATCAATCAAACCCATTGAAACCATCTTCCGTTTCTCCTTCTTCATCATCGTTGTCGTCTCATTTGGCAATGGTGGAACTGAAGCAGCGCATTCTCAATTCTCTGTCCAAGCTCGCCGACCGCGACACCCACCAGATTGCCCTCGAGGACCTGGAGGAGATAATACAATCCCTCTCAAACGATGGGGTTTCCATGTTCTTGAACTGTCTATACGACGCTGTGAATGACCCCAAACCAGCCGTGAAGAAAGAGGCCGTCCGCCTATTCGCGGCTCTCTGCATTGCCCACACTGATCCCGCCGCGACCCACCTCACAAAAATTATTGCCCATGTGGTGAAGAGGCTTAAGGACACTGATTCGCAGGTGCGGGAGGCGTGCCTCGATACGATTGGCTCGTTGACGGGGCTGTACTTGAAGGGTGGATGTGGAGGAGATGGCGTAGCATCTCTCTTCTTGAAGCCGTTGTTTGAGGCTATGACTGAGAACAACAAAGCTGCTCAAGGTGGGGCAGCTCTGGGATTGGCTAAAGTGGTGGAAAGTGCAGCGGAGCCCCCTCTGGCGACTTTTCAGAAGCTTCTTACCAGGGTTTGCAAGTATTTGAATAGCCCAAATTTCATGGCCAAGGCTTCGCTACTGCAGGTTGTTTCGAGGCTATCACAGGTTGGTTTCATGTTGTAAATTGTTTATGATTGTTACTTGAGATTTTAAGTTAATAATCATATTGGGTGTTTCGAAAATTGAAAACATACTTATGGTTTTCGAGGATACACTAGCATAATATTTGAGACAAGATATAACTTTGAGTCAATGATCCTTAAACCTTGATGGCTTTCGTTTTATGCACTTTAGGATCTATATGACCAACAAATTGTTTCAGGTTGGAGCAATCACCCAGCAAAGTATGGATTCGTTACTGCAGAATATTCATGAGTGTCTCTGCAGCTCAGATTGGGCAACTAGAAAGGCTGCCGCTGATACATTAATTGTCTTAGCCTTGAGAAGTGTCAGCATAACGGAAGAAGCAGCTGCTTCTACTCTGAAGGGTCTTGAGGCTTGTCGGTTTGACAAGGTAATTTTTAAAATATAGATGTTAATATTCGTTCAATTCGTGGCAATTTGAGTTTTGCCAGGGGGAGTGTATTATCTTAATCATTGGTATCTCCTTTTGGTTATGTTCAATTCACACTCTGTTGATTAAGACACTAGATTGCCTGAATGATAGGTTATCCTACTCCGTTTTTGTATGTCCTAGATAAAACCCGTTAGAGAGACTATAAACGAAGCATTGCAGCTTTGGAAGAAAGTTGCAGGAAAAGCTGATGGATCTTCGGGTGAGCAAAAAGTTTCATCTCAAGGTGGGAAATCTATTCTAATAGAACAACTTGTTTTTGTGTGTGTTTTAAATTGCTTCATCTTACAATGCTGACCCCA
Source organism: Pinguicula primuliflora (assembly GCA_025802335.1). Lineage (NCBI taxonomy): Eukaryota > Viridiplantae > Streptophyta > Magnoliopsida > Lamiales > Lentibulariaceae > Pinguicula > Pinguicula primuliflora. The sequence goes on from JAOYMZ010055196.1 coordinate 2,669, forward strand.
CCCGCCTGAAGATGGCGATGCTTCTGAATCTGCTGATGCATCGGATAGAAAGGATCTTCCAAATCATTGTGATGGACAAAATGAAAAAACAGTGAGGGACTCTTCCAGTGCATGTTCCCTCGCCGATTCTAAGGGTAACGACATTTTGGACAAGGCCGTCGGGGTATTGAAGAAGAAGGCACCGGGTTTACCTGACAAAGAATTGAACCCACTGTTTTTCCAAAAGCTACAAACAAGAATTTCAGGTGATGTTGAGGTGATTCTTCCTCGTAGATTTGTCAATTCTTCAGATTCTGAAACTATGGAAGGAATAGAATCAAGCGCAGCTGAAAGTGAGAGGACTAGGCTTAACTACCGCGCCGGTGATGGACCTCCTAAAACAAGTTATGACAGCACGGAAAGGGAAACTCTCGGCGATCATGAAAATAATAATCATGGGGAGTCATCTGCTGTGAATAATAATGCAGGAAGCTGGTTGGCCATACAGAGGCAATTGACCCTAGTGGAAAGACAGCAGTCTCATCTCATGAATATGCTGCAGGTGCTCTTTATTCCCTTATGCACGACGTACTTGATACACTTATCTGCAATTCACTGATGTTTATTTTCTTGAAGGACTTTATGGGTGGGTCTCATGATAGCATGGTGACCCTGGAAAACCGAGTACGGGGGCTTGAGAGAGTTGTTGAAGACATGGTACGAGATTTATCTGCTTCATCAAATAGGAGGAGTAACAATTCTTTAGCTGGTGTTGAAGGATCTTCTTCTAGATACATAGGCAAATGGAATGGCTTTCCTGGCTATTCCAATGGTAACTTTGGAAGAAACAGCGATGGCCGCAGTCACTTCGGTGAGAGGTACTCCAAGGGACCTTATTGGAAACCTGATGCATTAGAGGCTTGGAATTTCCAATACAGTAGAAATGGGCATATGGGCTCAAGGAGAATTGGCTCAGGTGCTTCTGTAGATATTAGGACTGGTGAAACAGATACTCAAGGCGACCAAGTTGGCAGCAGGCGAGCGTGGGAAAAAGGAGCAGGTCCCATTGGATTTGGTGAGGGGCCTTCTGCAAGAAGTGTCTGGCAAGCTTCGAAGGATGAAGCAACCCTCGAAGCTATTCGCTTTGCTGGTGAGGATAATGGAGCCACGCGGAATTCGCGTGTAGCTATACCTGAGATGACTGCTGAAGCACTAGGAGATGGTGGTGCTGTGCAAGATCGTGACCCGGTTTGGAACTCTTGGAGCAATGCAATGGACGCGCTTCATGCTGGCGACATGGATTCTGCTTTTGCTGAAGTCCTAGCTCTTGGTGATGATGCCTTGCTTATGAAGCTTATGGACAGGTCTGGCCCGGTTATCGATCAGCTCTCAAACGAGGTCGCAAGTGAAGTTGTGAGTGCTGTTTCGCAGTTTGTCACGGATCAGAACTTGTTTGATATGTGTTTATATTGGCTCCAACAGGTAGATTATAGCTGGCCCCTGTGTATACTGGTTTCTGAATCTGATCTAATTTGCTTGGCCTGACTTTATGTCTCTCTATTTTTCGGATTATCAGCTTGCTGATATTGTTATGGAAAATGGCCCGGATGCGGTTGGCATCCCCATGGAAGTTCAAAGGGAGATCTTGGTGAATTTGCATGCTTCAACTTCTTCAGTAGAACTTCCTGAGGACTGGGAAGGACCATCTCCACACCAACTATTACTTCAGCTGGCATCAGCTTGGGAGATTGATCTGCAAGATTTTCCAAAATAACTGCCTTGTTTGATATTATCTCATCTGTGTGAACAATTTTTTTTTTCAGGTGTCGAACTGACGGTGTCGAATTTACGATACAGTACCGAAATCTAATCTCAGTCGTAGGATCTGTGCATCTTGGCTGTTCAGATACTACGGCTGATGTCAGATTTCGACACCGTATCAAATTTTTTGCACCGTAAGTTCGGCACCCGAAAAAAATTCGTGAGAAGGCCTATCTATCTATACCTTTCTTCCATTTCCTTTTAGTTTGATCGTATTACGTGATTCTTTGAAATGTCACCTACAGATTTATGGAAGTGGTTGAGAGCAAGAGGATATACTATGGGTTATTAACTATTTTGTTTTTAAAATTATGTTCTTGTAGAAACATCACAACATAAAAACGCATGTAATGTTCGCCATACAACAAAAACATAAAGACATCTGAACTTTTCTTCATTCTATTTTTAATAAATAAGTCATTAGTATAAGTTTATGTTTTGTATTAGATGATGTACTCACCAGTTGCAGGTTTTAAACCGGATCGCCGATTTGATCCGGTTTGAACTGCAAATTGGCGGTCCCAAATCAGACCGGATCGCGTGGCGCAGTTTGGACCGAGACCTGTCGTTTTACATCTACCTAAATAACGGCCAATCAATAAACCTATTATGATGCACATAGCAGAAAGGTTAAACATGACTGAGAATCTGAGATCTTCAAGCCATATCAATCAACCGCTATGTACATTTTCACTCGTTCATACCCATAAGTCGCCAAGTCTTTTTATAGCACTGGACTTGAGTGATTTCCCAATAAATTTACATACCTACTCAACGTTACATTATCTGAAAAAAAATCCACATTTGCATTTTGTATCGTACACAAAAACCCTCACATCATGACAATAATTATATACTATGTTCGAGAAGTAGGTCGTACAGCCCGTCTAGACGCCACCTAGGCGCTGGGCAGTCCTCAGGGGCCTAAGAAGCTAAAATCTTGTAGACTACAAAATGCTCGAAATGGTTGGCCATAATTCATCTGAAGTTGAAGAAAACGAAAAGGCATCCATCCATCCAGAACTTCATCCTTCATTTCTTTGGTGAAGTTGGATTACCAGATATCCCACCGACGATGTAATGAAACATCTCCCATGTTATCATCTATTTGGCAGAATACCAGTTTTGGGCGCATTTAGCATCAACGGACAAATCAACTCTGAGGAAGTTCTTCCCATTGAAAGGTTTTGACATGCAATCAACTACTATTGCCTTGGCCTCCTCCGCCGAGTCTGTAGGTCCTTCCAGGATAACTTCATCATGAACCTGTTCCCAGATAACAGAATTGAGTGTATGAGATGGCTTTTGATTGAGTCGAAATGTCACACACGGATTACAAACATAAAAAACAACAACCAGTATATGATGTGATGTTTCAAAATACTGCCTTGATATCTTGGCTTGTAAGAGTTTAAGCCCACATTCATTATATATTAGCCAACGCATGCGCACACGCATGAGATCGAACCCACCAGGTCAGTTCTATTTCAAATTTCAACTTCAACTTCTACTGAGGATATGAGCGTTCGTGTTTATTTACCTGTAATATAAGTTTCCACCCAAGCTCCTGAAGACGTGCATTTTTTGATATTTCCAGCATGGCGCACATGGCGACATCTGCAGCGCTTCCCTGTCGTGTTTTTGCTTCGTATCAAGATGCTTGAAAAGCGTAAAAACAAATGCTTGATACAGAGACTAAGACAAAGCAGAGAGAAGCTGAGACCTGTACTGGGGTATTGATGGCAGCACGTTCAATGTGACTTTTATGGGCATAGGTGGCATTATTTACTGATGGGAAGTGACGAGCTCTCCCGAGTAATGTATAAACACGACCAAATTTTTTGGCTTCGTTTTTACGGTCTCGCTGCCAAGATAGGACTTCTTGTCTGTCGCTGTACCATCGATCAACTGTCTCCTGAGCTTCCTCACGCGAAACCTGAGAACACAAAGGCAACTCTCAGGAAACCCTGCGTGAAAACTGAAAATACAGAATGACAAAGGAAGGCCTCAGATATAGTCTCTTCTACCTTCCAATCTCGGGCAAGTCCAATGCTCGTTTTTCCATATGCAATGGAAAAGTTCAGCATCTTAGCTTTCCTTCTTTCAGAAGCAAACGCGTCCTTTAAAACGTGGGTAAAAGGAAATTAGGAGACAAAAGTATCAACAATAACAGGTGTTAGAATGATCTAAATATGCAGGAGGTATTCATTCAGCACAACATATCCTTCCTTTTGCAGAGTTGGAAAACCCGAAAAAGGAGTAAATAGAGGATGTGGTTTCTATTTATCAGATAATGCAGTTCAGCAGGTTTACCCCTCAAGCAAGGGAAAAGAAGTAATAAAAATTCTGCTACAGTTCACTGCTTTTACTTGTAAAGAATAACATAAAGGGAAGTTCAGGAGCGAACCTTTAGCAAAGGGACTGGAGGTTTTTCTTCACCAGGTTGAGGATTCCACTCAAGTAGCACCTCTCCATTTTCGACTGCATCGCGAATATGTGGGTACATGTTCATTGCAGTCCTTGAGTGGAAGTCTCCGCCGGCTTCAAAAGCTTCCAACATGCTTTTACAGTTGGCCAGATGAGCAAGAATCCTAAGCTCCAACTGATCGTGACAATTCCATTTTAGCACACGTACAATACAATATTAAAGATATAAATGCATTTTAGAAGGATGTTATTGCCTGTCCATAATCAGCGACTACAAGGGAGTTTCCCGTTTCAGCTATAAATGCCTTGCGAATCTTGTAACGATCCTTCTCCAATGCCGGCTGGTTCTGTAAGGACCAAAAGTTGTCATAGTTTAGGACACTCTTTTCAGTACAGTAAACCCGTAACAATAAAATTCTCTCAAGAAAAATTGATACAGGAATAGCCGTTGTCCAACTTATATGGACATAAGCTTCTAATTGAAGCATCTGGGCCACCAGACAAACCTGCAAATTTGGCCGCCTTGCAGATAACCTCCCAGTTTCTGTGTTGATATTCAGGGAACAATGGATTCTCCCATCCTTCCCTGATATATGGCCTCCCTGAGATACAGAATAACAAGCGAGGTTAAATATAGTCCGGGTGTTTTATTCTCTCCACCCTTTTTTACCAGAAAATTTAAACGATGTGTCAATATCATGGACTAGTTCACCCTATGTCCGGATCAAAAAATATTCTTGTGGCATGTGTATGCATTTTACATGTTGTGATGTGATCAGTTTTCTAATAATATGCCCATGTAGCTCTTAGCAGCAAGTAACCTGTAATGGGAGAATGAAGTTGGATATCAGGGAATCGATTGAACAAACTTCACACAGAGCCGCTATGGCATGGCAAGCTTCGATGCCCTCCTGTCCACCACCAAATGCAGTGTAAGCTGCTCCATAAGCGGACGTATCAATATCTGAGCTTGGACATATATCATTGTCAGCATTGTCTTCATCCAAGAAGTCAAAATCAGCAGAAACCTTCCCAGCAAAATTCTTCAATGCACCTCCGGCGAGAGAAGGCCAACCACTTGCAGTGAAGTTATCAGTCACAATGTTAACCCCATCAGGCTTATATAACACGATCTTCCGCGTTTTAGAAGGCTTTTTTTTGCCTTCTTCAATAATATTATCTACATTAGGAATACTGAACTCCTTCTTCACAGGAAGAAACTCATTCTGGTCCTTTCTGCAAACATATGACATAAAGAAATGCATAGAAAGTCAAAATGAGAAAATAAAAGAAAATTCCAACTTGTAGAACAAAAGAGCCTCAAGCAAGCAGGAAACTGGATCTTCCGAATGGTCCAGGATAAAAGCAACTATACTCTCCAAACTCAACCGCACCAACAGTAGTTAATTGCCCCTTACCTAAACATTGAAGAACTTACAATTATAAATAATCCTCTATTCTCATCAACTGTCTGCAAGGATAAATTAATTGCTACAGCTCTTCATTTTGTTTTACTTTGACATGTGAAATTAAATTACTATAGTCTCCATCAACAACCACAACGTGTCCTAGCCGATCCCCGAGGAGAAGTAATATAAAGCTTTTGTGGGGTTTCAGAGAATAGCAACTACACAAAGTATACCTAAGAGTACTGAATTTCCATCGAGTCTAATGTACACAATCCATGAGAAAAGATAATGGTTATTGACTTCCAAGAACTGTCAAATCAACGATATTTCTAGGTAGGTAGGTCCATACCTATTTTGTACACCACCGAAAAAGAACTGGCGTAACTGAATATCACTTCCCACATTCATGTGCATCGCATCAGGGCAATATTTGGATGCCCACTTACGAAATCTATCTGCAGCAACCTGCTGCTCTGCTTTAGCCAACTTTTCGATTTCAGCAAGATGCGAACGGTTCACCTGCATTCCTTCTGTCTCCATCTTCACAAGAAGCTCACCAAATGGACGAACATATTCTTGGTAAAAGTTAAACATCGACCCTTTGTAATGCCCATCAACGCACCACGGTTCTTTTTTCAGTTTCCTCTCCAGACTTTCATAAAGCATCAGTGTGCTTATTGAATCTAAAGCAGAATAGCAAATCCATAATTTTCTCTCATTTTGTTGGAGTTCTGTAACAGAAGGAATGGTGATTAACTTTCCCTCAGATCCATCTTTCTTCAGTTTTTTCTTGCCAAAGATTGTCTTCATAGATACTTTTCCAACCACATAATCACCAGGATTTCTCTTAGCCTCTGACATGATCTCTGAATCACCAGAAAGGGCTTCTAGAGAATATCCCCCCTCCATTCGGCGTGATGAATTCCATAATCGGGCCATATGCATTGTATCAGCATAGAATCCAGAAAGTTTAACACCATAATTCTCTATGATGTGATTATCAAAGCTATAATTATGCCAAACCTACAAAAACATACATATCGTAAATTATAATTAATCACTTAATAGTTACAATATGAAGAAAGGTATGTCAGAGGCAACAATGAAAAATACTTCCAACGCATAGGCGTAAACTTGCTGACCTTCTTAATTAATTGGTCTTCAAAAAAGGGTACAAACTCGTCCAAAAGATCATTTCCCCCTCCATCAAGGACATCAACCCAGATACACGATTTCCCCTCTCCAAAATCAGCATCTGGACCGGAATATATGCTAAAACAAATAATTTCTCCATGGTTCACAGGGGTCTCTTCTTTCACCTTGATGTTTGCCACCTTTGATCGATATGTTTACAAGGGAAAAAACTTAGATATTACAAGAATCGTACCATGATGGGAATAAAACTTGTTAGGGTGTATAACAAAAAACATCTTACTTCTGTATCGCAAGCATGTATAAGATTTCTGTATTTATTGGTTAGGAGACTGACTACTTTCTTGGCAGCCGGGATGTTATCAACCACAAGAACCTTGTTATAGACCTGACCCAGCCGCTCCTGGAGATCTGTCCCTCTGGAAGAAGCTAAGTTGTCACTGACAGATTCACAAACGCTCTCTCTATCAAAATCATAATCCTTTGAAGTTTTTAAACCTTGTCTTTCTTCCTTTACCAGCTCATCAGGATAAGGACCTTTAATTGTCAAAGGTCTCTCCAGTGTAATTGAGTCAGCCATATTTTTTATGACCAACATATTGCGTTCCGCTTGATCCAGAGACTGGTGGGAACTTAGAAATCCTTGTTGTAGATCATTTCTGTTATATTCTTTTAGCTGCATGCTTAATCCACCTCCATTTCTTTCATCCTGCTAACACAAGCAGATTTTACATGAGAAATTAACAAACTGGCTAACGAAACCAAATAAAGTATTTTAATGAGCCGTGTCAGGAATGTATACTATGTTTCTCTTCCAAGAATCGGCTTTTTCAGCAACATCATTTTCTGAAGATGCTCCGATATCAACCAGGGCATTACTTTTACCATAAAGTGTCTTAAGTTTTTCTAAGTCTTCAGTAGCTCTATCCCATTCATCAGCAGTATTCCCAAGACGCAACGCTCCAACCCCATCTTCCTCTTGTTCCTCAGATTCTCTATCACGATAAGGATCTTTATACCAGTATGGAAATCGATGTGTCTGGGGATATTGCATTTTACGATCATTTTGCTGAAATGTGCTGTAATTGGACTGCAGTTTCAATTCAAGTGCATCAACATTAGCAGCTCCACTTGAAACAAGACCTTTTGCAATCTGGGGTACTTTAACTTCCAGCCTGAAAAATAGAGCAAGCAGACAATGAAGAGAAGCAGCAAGCTCACAGATGGCTATGCCTTATATGAAGTCAAACACACTGCATTAAAATGTCGTGTTTCCACTTTACCAATACCCCTTATTATAAGCTCGACCATAACAAACTAAATAGAAACTGAAAAACATGAACATATAAGCATGCCATCAACATGCACGACCCCGTGCAGGACATAATCACACAAGACATACAACCTTTAAGCTTATCCTCAATAATCCAAATAAACAGTACCTCAAAAAAATCCTCATATAGTAAAAGCCCACGTGAAATGAACATCAATAAACTATCAAGCTACTGAATTTTTTTTAATTCAGCGAGTTAAAGGGAAAATCTGAAGCTAAATAGAGCAATACAACAGAGGGTTTTAAAGCAGAAAGGTCACCGGAAAATGTAGTTAAAAATCAGCAAGCAAGCAATGGACAATAACTACAAAGAAATTAAAACCCATAAGAATGATGTGAATTGAGTCAGGCAGAGAGAGTCCTGAACCTGTAAAACACTCTGCTGGAAGACGAAGAGTACAGCTGAGTACAAGACCGGCAAAACGAGAAATACGGTGGGTGAATAGAGGAATGCCTTAAATGAGCATTCTGAGCACGGAAACCCACTTTCGCCATAGCCGCTGCAACTCTGCCCAGCTTCTTGCTATTGCTGGTGGCAGCAATAGTAGCCAGACCGGCCGTTTTGATAAATCTTTAAATAAATTTGAAGTAAATAATGTCAACTAGTCAATTTGGGACCGTAAATAAGAGGGTCTTACAGAGGGTTATAGATTGTTTGTCGGGTCTTGCAGAAGAGTGGAGGCAGACGGCACATCAGAAAAGAGATGGACTGCGAAACAAACAAGAGTGAATCAAGGGGTGACCACAAAAGAGAGGGCAAGAGAGGAAGAAACGAAAAATTGTTAAATAACAGGAAAAAAAAAGTGTATATTTGTATTCGAGTCCCCTACTTATCCTTATTCTAAATCCGGGACAAAATCATTTCATCCAGGATTTCGACGGTCTATACCAGTTGGTCCTCTAAACACATTGACAGCACCAAAATCAATATCTCCGACAACTCCCTCTCTGCCTTTGAATAGCAACTCCGTCGCCGCCTTGGAACCAACAGCACCAGAGCACTTTTTCCGGTTGGGCCGTGCCGTTCGGATTCGGCGTCCCCTCCAATGTTAGCAATCGTCTTGATTTACCGGAAAATCGAAGTCAAAACACTACAGAGGTTCACGCGAGTTCGATTCCCGGCTTCAGGGGAGATTTTACCCAAGAAATGGGTACAAAAATGGAAAGATCAGAACATGGGAATAGATCTCCAGCAACTCCGCCGCCGCCTCGGAACAACAACTCCGCCGCCGTGAAAACAACAACTCCGCCGCCGTGAAAACAACAGAGCTCGACAAATTCTTACTTTTCACAGCGAGAAATCGAGCCCTAGTCTCTTGAAAGAATGAATGTTTAGAGGATTAACTAATCTGGACCCATCGATTTATCCAACGGTTTGAATTAAATGATTTTGAATGAAAAAAAAAAGTCTATTTTATTGTGTTTTTTATTTTATAATTGTGTTTATAAATACGTTTTAAAATAAAATAAGTATTTTGTGTAATATCAGTACTTGTGCTTTTTTTACAACATCTCTCTTCTTAAAAATAAATACCTAATGTGATGTTTTTTTCGTGCTTAAAAATAAGCATGGCATTTTTGTAATAATATCAAAATAAAAATATATATTTCCTTACTAAATTAACCCTAGTCATCAAATTCAAAACTCATCAACAGTACTCCTATCAAACCAGCAGCATCTTATCAACCAAACGCGATGTTGTGCCATCAAATTCAAAACCCATCAGCAGTACAATGCCCAACAGGAGCCATTCAAACATGGAAGAAGATACATTATCCGAGCTTTCTTCATTAATGCGTTCGGTGTCTTCAAATTCTTCTTTATCGATCTATTGTTCCAAATCATACTCTGAATCAGAAAGGAGTCAAGAATTAGCAAGGGCGAGCGCAACCAATGTTCAACGGCCGATGCCTTAAAATGAGTGGACTGTTGACGATATCTGTTCAACTAAAAAAATAGATGAGGTTATATTAGTAAATTAATATTAGGTTTGTTACATAGAATTAAAAAAATGATTATTTTTAACCACTTTCGTAAAACACCACAAACTCTAAAAATAAGAAGAAGAAGTAGTAGTACTTCTGCGCAAAACAGACATTTAGTCTTATCTATATATTAAGATGAGTAATCCTACATGTACTCTCACTTTTGACCATTTTCATAAATTTCATGATGTGCCAAACATCACAACCACACACATAATCACAATTATTTTTTAATACGTGATTGTGAGACTTGCCACATCATGGGGTTTATGAAAAATATCAAAAGTGATAGTATAAGTAGTATTATTCGATTAAGATAGCACGAGTCAACGCGGTCAACTCTCAAAATATCGGAACAAGTTAGCATATGCAGCCAGATTTCAATAATGTGCGCAGGATTCCAATACACTCTAGCATATGCAGAACAATTTTCCTAACTTGCACCGGATTTTATTAAATTGTACAAAATATTAATAAATAATTCAGTGTATTGCACTTTTATTATCATGTTTCTTTCTTTGAAATTATGTTTTAAACTTAAGCAAAAATATAATTCATTAATATGTTTTACTATTTTCATAAATTTAAGGCCTGTTTTGCGCAGAAATATTACTACTTTTTCTAGTACTTCTACTACAACTTCTTCTTATTTTTAGAACAAATAGTGTTTTGCGCAAGTGCTTAAAAATAATTATTTAAAATTTTATTTTAATTATATATAACAAACTTAACATTAGATTACTAAAATAACATTCATCTATTTAATTAAAATATATTA
>JAOYMZ010055207.1:0-13552 GCA_025802335.1 Pinguicula primuliflora
CCATTTTAATTTCAATTGAAAAAAGTATTTACAAAATTTATTTACAATATTCAACACCCAAAGCAAAGAAATCATCCAATCATCCGATCAGCCCGAGAGCATCCACACCCACCCGAGTTTTCCGATCTGGTGGAGCCGCAGCTCCGTTCGCCGATCTTCGCCGTCCGCCGTGCATCAGAGCGGCCGAATCAGAGTTCCAGGTTACAGGTTCATCGTAGCTGCTGCGCAGAACGGACGAATCAGAATTCAAGCTACAGGTTCGAAGAGATAAAAAATTGGCGAAGTCGATCATGTGAATGGCGCGAGCTTCCCTTTCCCAGTCACTCATCGTCGCTCCCCTGAACATTGTCTTCGCGCCACACAATTCCCATATCTGGAGCTTGATGCAATACTGAATTTCGGATTGCGCCTGCTGCTTTTGTTCGAAGATTTTCTGCACTGCATGGTTCTATACCTAATTAAAAATAGATAGAAAGAGTTACCTATCTATCTATCCGTCCCATAAAGAATTCTTCATTTTACATTGATACTATTGATTCACACAATTAATATTGGCAACTATCAAAAATTAAAAAATTATTAAATGTATGATTGTGCGAAAGATTCTTTATCGGACGAATTAAACCTAAGAATATAGCACGAATGTCGACTGGGGCCATATGATGAGAGCTCTAAGTGTATGGGGCCACACCATTGATTCTAATCTGTCCCCATGTCAACATTGGTGCCATTTTCGCATGATTTCTTCGTCCGGTATAGAGGAGCTCATGTAAAATTTATATAACAATCTAATGGTTCATGCCCCCATACAAGTTTCAAATAAAATTCTAATAAATTACTACATAAGAAATACATTTGTATATGTATATATAATTTATTGGTGGGGTCGACTCTTACATGAGGTGAAGAAAATGGACCGAACCGCAGTCCGGTCCGGTCTAGACCGGAAATGGCGGTTCGGAATCGGATCGCCGAACCGTACAACCGACAGTTCGGTTCGGCGGTCCGTTTTTTGTCAAGCCGTAGATTTTACCATTTTTATTTTTTTATTTTTTGTAAATATATGGAGATTTCGTCCAATCAGGCAGTGACACGGAATATCGAATGACAGTGATATATATTTTTTTAATAGTTCTCGACCCGGGTCGGGTCGGATTACCGCGCATCCGCACTCCGATTTAAATCGGGGCACGATTCGGTCTAGTTTGCCGGGCCGAAAGTTGCAGCTCTAAGTTTGCCAGGCCATTAGTCATGGTATCATTGTGTATAAGAAGATTTATGCATGCATATAATATAATAATTTAGGATAATGTAAACTTAAATAGTAGCTTTACAAAAGAATTTATGACGTCTTTGTGACGTAGTTGCGATGCTGGATCGCTGCTCCAAGCAAATGCTCGGAGGTGTTGCACCGGATTGAATCCACACCGTCAAATGTGATCAATTGCTCGGTCGGGAACCCACGTGAGGTCACTTTTTGTTTTGTTTTTCAGTTGGAAAGATTCCATTATATTTTAAGTTCCGATTTGGTTTAGAACTACAAGAAACGACTTTTTTTTTATATGGGAGTCGAAGTCGGCATCGAGATTCGAACTTTTGACTTCACATACCCACACACGCACTCACACCACTAGATCAAGATGATCTCGGTAACGACTTTTGTTTACCATGCGTACAATTTTGGTTTCAAAACAAGCAAAAAACTAAAATACTGTTGTAATCTGAAAAATTCTGCAATAAGGAAAAGGTTAAGATTGGAAGAGCGTCAAACTGTGCATTTGTTATTCTCTGTAATCCTCTTTATATAGAGGTAAGTACCGACAGTTACAGATAACTATTACTAACAAAACGGTTCAATCATTATATCTATAACATATATCTATAACAAATACTATAATTTGTCTTTTATTTGTTAATCAATTTCTATCCATGAATATTACAAGATCATTTCGAAGCACACAAATAATTATTTATTTAATTTTTAACTTGATCCGATGACAATTAAGTGAACTCTTGACCTAATTCAAGCTCTAACGAAATCATTTGGTTAGGCTTAATTCATATGAGCTTTTGGATTGGGTGCAGATCTAGTCGGGGGTGTATACTCTCGTATACTGTTAAAGACGGGTTGGCCTCCTGGTTCTGAAATTGATAATTGCACTCAAAATTCATGAATTCAATTCTCCTCACTGACATGAATGTGTTACATATGGTTTGCCAAGCGTGGCTTAACTCTCCACCGTAGTTTGCACGCTATTGTGATAGAGTATTTACCAATATTAGGGGGATTCTTATGCGTTATAAAAAATTTGCATAAATCATGAGATAAATCTTATGTTTTTTCCATCATTTCTTTACGCTGCATGTAATTGCGTAAAGACGGTCTCTAGTTGGTCGCTAAGTACCAAAAAACAAATTGTGATCCTGCAGCTTGGAGGACTCAAGGGATTAAGGACTGAAGCACCAGTACAGGGACAGACAAGTGGAAGAAGAAGAGGTATCAAGTTCCAATCTTACAGGTGGCAAGATATGCAGATACTTCATGCAGAGGCATGGTTCGTAGCACAATGGGAGCTAAAAGTTGGATATGGCCAGAAGACCAAATTCTGGCTGGATGTATGGGTGGGGAATTTGCGCCTATCACAAAAATTTCATAGACTATACAGAAAAAAAGAACGAAGAATTTCAAATGTTAGACAAATATAAGGAGGGAAACATTCGGTCAAATCTTTCCCTCATTATCCTTGGGATTATCTTTCCATAAATTTCGGGATTTACCCTAATTGTGGGTGTGTAGTGGACTCTTACAAATACATGTATTCTTGTATGATGTAAAGCGAAGAAAAATAAGAATACAAAGGAAGAGCTCTTTCTCTCGTGGATGTAGGCGTATGCCAAACCACGTAAATACTTGTGTTAAATTCATTTTTCCATAGTTCAATTCTCGTGTCTTCATGGTATCAGAGCAGGGGACGAATCCCATTTCATCATTTACCAATCATAAGATGTGGTCGGAGGTATGGCAGAACAGGCTGTGCTCGTGGAGGCTACCAAAGTTTTTGGTGAACAACTTGCGAGTTTATGGAAAGAACAACACAATGCGTTAGTTCCCAAAGAGGAGTTCACGGGGAACAGAAATCAGGGGGACATCACACTCAAGGAACCCCTTGATAATCAGAATTATCTTATATGGCAGAGAAGGATGGAGATTGCTCTTGGAGGCCGAGGCCGAATTGAGCATATTGATGGCGATCCAATCCCCCCGAAGGAGGGCGAACCAGGCTATCGGAAACGGTATGAGCATGATCTCCAGGTTTTTGACTGGATCACAAAGAATATTGAGAGCCACATTGCTCGTCAATATACGAATTTCCCAACGAGTCGGGAATTGTGGAAGGGGCTAGCCAAAACCTTCCAATTTGGAGAAGACAACCTGCAAGTTTTTGATTTAACGACACAAGCAGACAAATTAATGCAAGGCAGTATGAGTATTGAAGACGACTTTAGTCAGAGTAAAAATCTGTGGATGAATGTTGATCGGCGTCGTCCGAATTCGATGAAGGATCCGGACGATATTCTTGAATTCAATAAACTACATGCTGAGCATAGACTGTTTAAGTTTCTAACGGGGTTGGATGATAAACTTGATGCAATCGTTCGGGATATTTTGAAGGAGAGTGAACTACCTGTCACGGATGAGGCGTACACCACTGCCCGGAGAGAAGCATCATGGCAGAACATACTTAGGCCGGAAGATCAAAAACCTGCAGCGGACCAGAACCCTAGCGGGTTGGGTCTCGGGTCGGGTCTCATCATTCATAATGGGCAAGTAAGGGTCATGAGGCTGGGTCACCCAATCCGACACCAGACACTGTGCCAACCCACAAAATCGGCAAGGCCCATTATAGAACGGGCAGTTCAGCCCAGAATGACAGGGGAAGTGGGCCAAGCAAAGCCGAATCGGAGACTGCTCGGCCAACACGATGATCATTGGCCACCACCTCTCGCTACCCTCCGCCACCGCCATCGTCGTATGAATGCCTGTCAAATCTGGAACGAGGTGATTCCAATTCATCATACAGACAGCGTAAGACTTGATATTGCGACAATTGTGGAATACAAGGACATATTCGGTGTGATTGTTATCGACGTGGAGGTGGAAACTCACAAAGGGGGAGAGGGCGACGCCCACTCGGTAACTGGTGCCATAAAGGCACCATTGCCTTCGACGAAGACTTTGAGGATGATTTTGAGAGTGAGGGCTAAGCGGCGGCAGTAGTAGGAAGGCGAGAAACCACAGATGGCCGCCACGCAGCTCCACACTGGGGGGCCCAGTCGAGAAAATGAGAGATACAGATCTGAAGGAGACGGAGGGTCACTACAGAGAGATGAGACACATGGTGGACAGCGAACAACAGGTGTTTGCAATGGAGGTAACTCGGGCAGAGACGGAAATTTACGTCTTTGCCCTTCTGGGATTTATGTGTATAATGATAATGGGTCGTTTTTTGTGCAGGGTGATAGTGGGTCGAAAACAAAAAATCAGAGAAGGGGGTATTATTGGATGGGCCGAAATATTTTGCTAATGGATGCTTTGGAAATTATGATAATGATGTTAATTATGCACTTCTTAATTTTAGCTCTATTAAATCTTGTGATTGGATTTTTGATTGTGGAGCCACTGATACCATGACCTATGATGCGTCGGATATTATTAAGCCTCAGGTTCCCAAGAAAAGGATTATTCAGACGACAATTGGAGAATCATTACCTATCAAGAGGGCGGGATCTATTGGGATTAACCCCTCCTTGAAACTCTCTAATTGTCTTTTTGTTCGAGCACTCTCTCATAAGTTATTATCTATTAGTCATGTGATTAAGGAACTGAATTGCATCGTACTTATGTACCCAACGTTCTTTGTACTACAAGATATTCAGACGAAGGAGATTATTGGGCATGGCACTGAAAGGGTTGGGCTTTATTATGTGGATGAAGTTGCTACCTCTGGACGGACTCTGGCTGCTAAGGGAACAGATCATAGTGGGTGGTTGTCGCATCATCGTCTAGGTCACCCTTTTGATGGCTATCTTAAGATGTTATTTCCTAGATTATCGTGTTTTCCTATTTCATGTGATTCATGTGCTCGTGCTAAAACATATCGCGCTTCTTTTCCTAAACGTGCGTCTCGTTCTGAAGTTCATTTTGAACTCATACATTCTGATGTTTTGGGGCCCTGCATCGATTGTTAGAGGAAGTGGACTATGCAATTTTTTGCTATTTGTTGACGATTTCATACGAATGTGTTGGGTCTATTTCTTGAAAAATAAATTTGATATTTTTGGGAAATTTACTCGTTTTTTTAAATGGTTCAAACTAAGTTTGGGGGTAGTATGAAGATTTTTCGCATGGATAATGGGGGCGAGTTTCTTAATTCATCTATGACTCAATTTTTCGCTGATAAGGGATTGATTCATCAAACTACATGTCCTTATACTCCTGAACAGAATGGGGTTGCAAAAAGGAAAAATCAGATTTCATTGGAAATCACTAAAGCCTTTATGCTTGATTCCCGGGTCCCTAGTATGTTTTTGCTAGAGGCTGTGTCTACTGCTACGTATTTAGTTAACCGTCTTCCCACGAGGACTTTGCAGCTGAAAACACATTTACAGGCTCTTTCAGCTCATACTCTTGTGCCATCAGACCTAACTATCTTTCCTCGAGTGTTTGGGTGCTCTGTTTATGTGCATGTTCCCAAAACCTTTCGTAGTAAACTTGATGCTTGTGTGGTGAAATGTGTGTTTGTGGGATATTGTGTTAATTATAAGGGGTATCGATGCTTTGATCTTGTCTCTAGACAGGTGTTTACAACACTTCATTGCGACTTTGTGGAATATGAGTTCTTTTATCACTCCTCACAGTCTAGTGCTCAGGGGAAGGCTACATATGAGCCTCCAGACTGGATTTCATGCTCGCCAGTTATTGTACCTCCAGTTACTATTGATATACAGCCGCCCATGCCATCGCCACCTCCCAATGATCCTCCTCCGAATATCGAGGTCAGTACGTCTTCTTCTCCGAATGTTGTGTTTTGTGATTCACCAGATATTGTATCTTCTTCACCTATGCAGCCTATTATGGATTTCGAGTCTACGGGGCCCACCAAAGTTTTACCGCTCAAGAGTTCCCGTGGTATTCTGGCTTGGAAGTACTCACCTGATCACATCCCCAGTTCACAACGATATCCTGTCTCTAATTTACTCAGGGGGAGAGAATCTGCAGCAGTAAGAGCATTCATGACCTCCCTATACAAGGAGGAGATTCTGAGGACAGTTCAGGAGGCTATGTCAGTACCAGAATGGAGGGAGGCTATGGAGACAGAGATGAGAGCACTGTGACAGAATCATACATGGGAAAGGTGTTGGTTATCCCCGGAGAAACGCTCCGTGGGATGCAAGTGTATACGATTAAAAGAAAAGCTGATGGCACCATTGAGAGATACAAAGTGTGGTTGGTAGCTAAAGGTTATACCCAAACTTATGGGGTGGATTACTCGGAGACTTTCTCTCCCGTGGTGAAGATGGATACAATACATGTTCTGTTCTTGGTTGCAGCAAACAAGGATTGACCCTTGTATAAGTTGGATGTCAAGAATGCGTTCTTACACTGTGATCTTGAGGACGAGGTGTATATGGAGGAACCTCCTGGATTCTCTTAAAATTTTCTTGATGGTGAGACATGCATATTAAAGAAGGCCCTATATGGATTGAAGCAGTCCCAAGAGCTTGGTTTGAGAGATTTACTCTAGTGATGAATAAATATAGATATGTGCAGAGCAATTCAGATCATACATTGTTTATTAAGAAAGGGGGTCGAGCCGTGACATGTCTTATCATCTATGTTGATGATATGATTATTACTAGTAATGATGAGGAGGAGGAGATTGCTGAATTGAAGAAGAGTTTGTTCAGAGAGTTTGAGATGAAAGATTTAGGGATTTTGAAGTACTCTCTTGGAATTAAAGTAATGAGATCGAAGATTGATATCCACATATCACAAAGGAAGTATATATTGGACCTATTAGCTGAGACATGACTACTTGAGTGCAAGCCTGTGGATGCACCCATGGCCCCTAATCATGGGCTCAAATACGTGAGGAGGTTACGGGGGCAGACCGAGAATGATATAAGTATCTAGTGGGAAAACTCATTTATCTTTTCCATATTAGACCAGACATTGCTTATGCAGTAGAAATGGTGAGTCAATTCATGCACAAGCCACAGAAGGACTATATGAAGGCGACATTGAGGATTGTGAGATATTTGAGGGGTACTTCTGACACAGGGGTCCTCTTCTGATGGAATGGTCATCTCAGGATGGAAGCTTATACTGATACAGACTGGGCCAGGAATCCCGTGGATCGAAAATCCACTGCAGGGTACTTCACGTTCATTGGGGGAAATTTGGTAATATGGAGAAGTAAGAAACAAAAGGTAATTGCTCTTTTAAGCGCTGAAGCGGAATTCCGAGGCATCACAAGAGGTGTAACTGAGATATTATGGTTGAGGAAGTTAATGGGTGAGCTGAGCTTCTCTCCAGGCCAGCCGTGTCCATTGAGGTGTGATAATCGAGCAGCTGTCCAGATAGTTAAAAACCCAGTCCAGCATGATCAGACTAAGCATGTGGATATAGATCATCACTTCATCAAGGAGAAACTAGAGGATGAGACTATTACACTACCTCATGTGAAGTCAGAAGACCAGTTAGCAGATATTCTCACAAAGGCAGTTGTAGGGCGATCATTCCACGACGTGTTGTACAGTTGGGTATTGGATATCCCAGTACCCGACTTGAGGGGGAGTGTTAGACAAAGATAAAAAGGGAAAGTTTCAGTCAAATATTTCCCTCATTATCTTCGGGATTATTTTTCCATAAATCCCAGAATTTACCCTAATTGTTGGTGTGTAGTGGATTCTTATACATACCTGTATTCTTGTATGATGTAAAGCGAAGAAAAATAAGAATACAAAGGAAGAGCTCTTTCTCCCATGGCCGTATGCGTATGCCGAACCACGTAAATACTTGTGTCAAATTTGTTTTTCCATAGTTCAATTCTCATGTCTTCACACAATAGCTCATGTTTGGGTAGATAATGCATGGAGCTACATATGGGATTGGAAAAGAGAGTTGGATACTTATGAAATTGACGATTTTGAGGTGCTTACAAATCTTATTTATAGTATATCACTGCAGGAAAATACTCAAGGCAAGTGAATCAAAAAAGGCTCCAATCAACTCAAAGGAATGGCAAGAGCAAATTACAACGCAGTGATCAATAGCCAACCTAATGTCTATAACACAAAAACAATAAAAAATCTGGTAAGGGTATGGAACAAGTATGTACCGGCAAAGGTGTCAATCCACGCTTGGAGACTGAAACAGGATTGTCTGCCAACAAGACAAAATCTCATACGTCAAAGCATCATCAACAATGATGCAGCGAATTCCTGAGTTCTGTACGAAAGCCATTCAGAAACAAGAAATCACATCTTTTTTGAGTGCAAAGAAACGGTAATTGTATGGAATCAAGTCGTGCAATGGCTGCAATTATCAATTTCGTCACCATTTGGACCATCAAAATTCGATTTCCTTGCTTTGAACTCACAGGGAATCAAGAAACATGTATGGGTCGTCATCTGGCTGACTTGCATATGGCAATTGTGGAAGTTAAAAAATCATCAACATTTCAATAGCTGAATTCAATGACACATTTAGAACAATCAGATTCGAACTTTGGTTCTGGTACATGATCAGATGAAAAAAGAAAAATATAATTTTTGATACTGTTGAAGCTTGGCTACACGATCTGCTCTTAGTTATATTGGGATTTGGGGAGTATACAATGCCAAAAGAATTGTATAGTGTGCAGTGCCCTCGTGGCACTGCAGGATTGGTCGGTCAGCGGGCCCGCGCAAAAGTGTTAAACACCGGCCCACTTGCCACACCAATCCCAGAGTGCCACATAGGTACTGCACACTATATAATTCTTTTTTGCACTGTACGCCCCCTAAACCCGTGATATTGACATTATAATAAAACGAAAAGAAGAGAGCGATCTTGTAAGAAATGGTCGAACCGAACTAGAGTGAAAGTCAGTAAATTTGTCATGATCATATGATCTTCTATGTATAAGGTTTCTAACGATGTACCCAATTCCGTCAACGGGCAATCCTATATATATATCGAGAGTTGAGGGAAAAACTGAGGGCAAAAAATTGAGGGGTACGGAGCCGTCACCTATATATGTATGTATGTATGTATGTGTGTGTAAATACACATACTGAATTGTCAAAAAAATTAAGTACAAAAATATTAGAAGTAATATTACGGCTGTATGAATTGTAGAAATGTATGAATCTTATAAATTTATAATATTAGAAGTAATATTACGGCTGCTTCGCCGCCGAAAAAATCTAAAACCCTATCCCCTAAACCCAAAAATTAAACCCAATAAACCCTAGGGCTAAACCCAATAAACCCTAAGACTAAACCCAAAAAATCTAGAGTTAAATACCAAAAAAACGGAGGGAAAATGAAGGGGGTGTGCGGGGGTGTACTGGGATGGGGTGGTGTATATCAGTTTTGCTTTTCCACCACCTCTATCACATAAAGGATTGTGTAGGTCCCATATGCTGGTGGGCCCCATTATATGTGAAAGGGTGGTGGAAAAATGGTGGGAAAAAAATAGTTGGGATATGGCATCACTGAAAAATGTGGAACCTTATCATTCCCGCCATCATTTTCTCAATTTGCATGCTTTCGGGCTATTCCATGTTCATAATGTTCCATAATTTCTTAAGACTTACGTTTTTCGTTTTTTTTTTTTGGTTTAGGATTTGAATTGTTATGTCTGCATCACATTGAAAACTACAATAGACAGCGTGCTATTATATGCTCATTCCTTTTAGTATGTCTCTTTTCCCTTTTCTCAATCTTCCTTCATACTCACCTTTTCTCTCAAATTAATGGAACAGACTCTTGATAAAAGTTAAAAGAGTATTCTGATGACTCAATTAAGCCTTGAAAAATAATTGTTGTGACTCAATTTTTCGGATTATTTTAGTTTGAAAAGTAGTGGGTTTGGCCACGAATATTGACAGCCCAATATGAGCAAAGGAGGTTGTAGCTTCATTTATCTCTAGTATACGTATACATGAATAAATAGGATTGATACATCATTCATAACTTTCGTAATCTTAATGGTAAGTGGTATCCCACATGTAAAAAAAATGATGGGTCTACTTTGTTTTTTGCTTCCAGTAGTATGATTATGAGACATGAGTCATGACTATTGTTACATGGTGTGGATATCTAGAAAAATCAAGTAACGAACCAAATCAACCGATTACACCCAACAAACAAAAGCCAAATCTCTAAAGGTCTCAAAGGTTGGAATAAATTTTAAAGAGCCATTGATTTTATTATGATTTGCTTTTTTAAATTGATTCCCCGGGTCTAGTAGATTAGCATGATTCTGGTACAATAATGGTCGATTAAAGATATAGGAGAGGGAACAATTATTTATATGAATAATTTAGATCACTTAATGAAAGTTGAGAATGTTAGGTATCTTCTTTGGAGCTTTGCATTGTAGGCCAAATAAATTGGGCAGGAAGGTTACTTTCAAGTAAAACTTAAACAAAATCTAGACTCTATCACTACAACAAATATGTGTACTCAAATTGTAACATAGTTCAATTTGACCATATTCTGCCCGATAATTGATGTACTAAAGTGTACATAACTCATGGTTCGACGAGACTAATACGATATAAAAACATGCACTATACATAGTTTGAAGTTTTTTTGGGGATAGGTGCACAAGCTGGATCTCCGACAATGGGATAGGTGAACTAGGAGCTCCAGACCTGAGATTTAGAAGGAATCTCCGACAATGGGAGGATGAGCAAAGGAAGATAATGGTTGAAATTGCTATATTACATGAGCCTAACAGCAGTAGCAGCGAACTCTGGAGTTGGAGAGCAGATCCATCAGGCAGGTACACGATCTCAAGTGCTTACAAGGCAATCCAACATGAAGAGCAAGATCCGCTAGAACTGGACAGAAGCTCCCTGCGAGTAGCTTGGGGAAAATATCCCCCAAAGAGGGTGCAGACATTTATATGGAGAGCCCTACAGGATAGAATAGCGACCATGAACAATTTGAGATCAAGAGGAGTCCAGGTATCTGATCTGGTTGCCATGTGTGTCTGGTGTGGCCTTACCGTAGAGACAGTTACACATCTATTTTGCCAATGCACACATGCGCTGGAAATATCGTAAGAGATTGCAGAATGGCTTGGATTTAGCTTAGCTATGCATTCGGATCTAGCAGCTCACTGGTAAACATTCTCACACCGTTTTTTGGGTAGCAAAGCAAAGGCAGTCAGTAAAGCAATATGGCAGGCTACAATCTGGTATATGTGGAAGGAGCGAAATGTGGTTAGATTCGATAGGGAAGGTATCCACGATGTTTGCCAAATCACGAAGCAGATGGTATGGCACTGGCTACAGGCAAATGACACCTCTTGTTTAACGTTTACAATGAATGATTGGCTGTGTACTCCCCAACTACTGTTAGCTTAGATATGATTTATTAGATTAGATTTGTTTGTTAGCATATCCATCCTGATTCCTATGTAGATATTTAGAATTCATATGTACACCAGTTTTATTTGAATATAAATTTACTTATGAAAAAAAAAGGGGTACATGTTGGAAGTTAAGTGATCAAACTTCACCTCACTTTTGTACTACTCTAATGATGAAGGTCAGGTGGATTATACTTTACACCAATTATGTTACTATTTTTATTTTTTTACTTTATTC
Source organism: Pinguicula primuliflora (assembly GCA_025802335.1). Classification (NCBI taxonomy): domain Eukaryota; kingdom Viridiplantae; phylum Streptophyta; class Magnoliopsida; order Lamiales; family Lentibulariaceae; genus Pinguicula; species Pinguicula primuliflora. The sequence continues at coordinate 11,887 of JAOYMZ010055207.1, forward strand.
TTGCTACATGCCAAATATAATTTGATCGTACCGACAAACAAATTTAATCCTCCGTGTTTCCCAGTAAATTGTCTGACTTTTAACTTAGTTTAGATTTACCTACCAAAAAAAACTTAGTTTAGATTTAGTTACTGTCATAAATTCTCCGCGAATCCATTTCCATGTCTTCCGATTTTGACCCCGGTCACGGGACCTTGACTCATCTTTCAAGAAAATAAAAATGTACACGCTTTAATTTTCAAACGAACAAAATTAATTGACTTAATATGTAAATAAACAAATCAAGATTGTTTTGGTTCGGTGCCAACTAGGCTAACATGTTGACTAGTAACTCTAGGGTTAAAGTTGCTCAATCCATGAGATCAAAATCCTAAAAAAAAATTATTATTTAGAATGTTATGACCAGATTAATTATGCTAGCTTCAGGATGGTAATCGTGACCATTGATTCATAACACTTGAATTGTCGAGATTATCATCTTGCACATAACATCATTAATTTGGTCCTAACATTATGGACCGGAAAATTAGGCCAAAATCCTATGCTCCAACCAAAAATTTTCTACTCATGTTACGTATAAATTAAAATATCTTACATCCAGACTTGTATTTCTGTCCGTAGAATTGAAATCAGACAATCCAGATAAAAAAAATTAATGACGAACCGCCAGCAGAAGACACTTATCTTCGAGGGTACGTATATGTTCCAAATTTTCCCTAGATTTTCGTTCGTCTCACCGGTTATCCATTCTTCGGACGTAATAGCTGCGTATATTTCAGCTCTAACATAACCCGGTGCATTCCATTGCCAGGTATCCTCATTCGCTGTGCGCTCAGGAGTATTACTCAAATGGGATAATAGGAGCGATTTTTAGGGATTTTATCGCTGATAATTTTATTGCACATTTTCCCACATTAAAAATGATTATTTGACTTTTGGTGTAGATCTTTTTTACATTAATGAGATCAATCACTTATTTACAAAAGATTTTGGTCTCTTGTAAATTAATGAAGTATAGTACTCAGATTATACGAATAAAAAGCAAGTTAATTCTCCGCATAACTCAACACAGTATCATATCTCCACAAGCAGAAATGTCTACTGCTCAAGTTCCGACCCCGGCACAACCACTGCCGTCGCCGGATCTAACACTGCCTCCACCACTCCATAACACCAGTACCCACAGAAACGCACCCCAGCCAAACAAGATCAGGAAGCAGATCTCTCCTTACATTGCGGAGCTCCGAGAAAACTCAGTAAGTATGTATGTGGCAAACTTCCCGCCAGCCTGGTCAGGGAAGGATCTTTGGAACTTTTTCGAATCATACGGTAAGTTGCGGGATGTCTTTTCGCCCCCTGCAATGATAAACCAAGGAAAGCGTTATGGCTTTATTCGGTTTGAGAAGGGCACTAATCTGCAGGAACTGATTGGAAGATTGAATGGAGAAAGAATAGGAGCGTCTATACTCCATGCTAGCGCAGCAAGAAAAACAGGCGAGAAAGCAAAAAAAGAGGTCCCAAACTCGCAGAATGAGCAGCGATATATCCACAGCGCTACAAGCCGAATAAGAGATCACACTGAAGCTAAAGAGGCAATGGAAACATTATCCTATACCCAGGATCCTAGTAAGACAGCATGGCTTGAATCCTGCCTAGTAGCCATTCC
>JAOYMZ010055218.1:0-13552 GCA_025802335.1 Pinguicula primuliflora
TTGGGGGTCTCCACGGAAATAATCTCTCCACCCTGTTGTGGGGTGGAGGTATGATTGCGTACATCTTACCCTCCCCAGACCCTGCCTAAGGGCAGGATTTTACTGGGTATGTTTGGTTTGGTTTGGTTTACTACTTACAGAATCGTTGCGTGCAGGGGTGCGTCATGTCCATATATCATCCTCTTCAGATCGTGCAGGAGCTCCTTGAAGGGTTTGCTCAAGGGAGAAAAATTGGATGATAGCCTCATTGCTGCATGGTGCGAACCCGTGTCAGTTCCATTGCCACGAGTGGCCACTGTACATTCCTTTTCCTGATACTTTCACTATTTTGTCTTTGGCGTTTTCATATAGTTCTATATAGATACCGATGTCTTCGCAAGTATTGTATCCCCTACCCATAGATCGTGCCCAAAACTCGTTGTGTCACCATTGCCAATTTTTCTGAAAATATCTTGCTTGAACCAGTCTTGTGTTGCTATATGTTCCGTGATTGCCTGCCACCATGGTGAGCTTTTTGTACTTCTGTTAGTTCCTTCATAGATGTCCCTTTCAAAATAAGTGTCACCATATAATGAAACTAGCGTCTCAGTCCATAGCTGTCTCTCTCCCATTAGCAACCTGTGCAGCCACTTAGAGAGCAAGGATGTATTGAATTTGTCAATGTCTTTAACTCCTAGCCCTCCAGACTTTTTAGGACAACAGATTTTTCTCCACTTTACCCAGGATATGCGTCTAGGTTCATCATATCGCTCTCCCCATAAGAACTTTCTTAGGATTTGCTGAATTTCCTTCAGAACTGCCACTGGAGCCTTGTGTAAGGATAACTGATATAGTGGTGTACTGGTTAGGACAGAATTTATGAGGATAATTCTGCCTTCTAATGAAACATATTTGTTCTCCCATCCTCCTATCCGCCTTTTCAAGGCTTCAATAACTGGCTGCCATGAGGAAATCCTCTTTGGGTTCAACCCAACATTTGATCCCAGGTATTTGAATGGGAGAGTATCTAGCCTGCAATTAAGAATGACTGCTTGCTGCTGAGCTTCTTGATCCAATAGATTTATGGAGTATAGTGTGCTTTTCTTGAAATTGATCCGTAGGCCAGAAATCAATTCAAATAGGCACAGTATTCTCTTGAAGGTTAAGATATCTTGTGTAGAACCATTACTAAATAGGAGTGTGTCATCACCATAAAGCTGATGTGTGATTTTGCCAGATTTCTTCCAATCTCATATCCTTTCAGCTGTTCAAGTAATACTGAACCAATTGGTGGGGTCCATCAATTGAATGAACCAATAGAAGAAGTGGTTTTGTACACCACCTTTTATTAGTGGTGTACAAAATCAAACTCATACCGGTACCGACGATATATTTTGGATAAACATATTCGTGCAAATATGATCTAGCAGTATCCTAGATCAACTATCTTACGAGCACTTATCCCAAAAAACTGCCTTACGTGCATTGTCCATTTCGGGGAAATACCTCTGTTCTAGTATCACCTAGGCGGCCACCATTTTTGGCCTGACCGCCCCGAATCGAGGCTAGGCGGCCAGGCTGTACGTCCGTTCAGGGTGCCCGACATTTTAATTTTTATTTTTTTGCCTCGGCACTGGGCGGCTCCAAAACGTTTTGGGGGCCGCCCAATACATTTTCAAATACCGGGAAATACCCCGTTAATGAACTTATGGCCATAGATGAATCAAAACATATATAGAAATATATTTTTATCTAATAAAAAAAGATTTTAATAAGATTTAATTCATTTCCATTTAATGCGCATGACTTTACCAACTACAAAATTTCTATCTTCATGACTTTTGTCCTTTTTTTTTTGGTAAGTTGACTTTTGTCCTATTGCATTGAACTTCATACCAAAAGAGAATTTATTACGCGTGACCAAATTACTAATTAGGTAATTAGTCATCTTGAGTCCGGGGCTTAATATTTTTAGGGAGATGCTTGGTGAGAAAAATTATGTTCACCTAAATAACACCTATTATTATTTTTTTTTTTTACTAAACACTTTATTCTTAACAAGTATTAAACTCGAATAAATTCAAAATGTTAAATTCAATTAAAAATAATAGTTAATATTACGACATCTTCACTAGCAAATAATGAAAATCCTAAACCCTAAATTTTATAAATAATAAATTCTAAACTTTTTAATGGGACTATAATTATTTAAAAAATTCTGATCCTCTAATATTATTCTATATTTTAAAGAAAATGGTACACATTTTTTGACTGTGAAATTGCCAAACTAAAATGAATGTGAGGTTTCAAAATCATTTTAACATTAAGATTACAAAATTGATATTATTTTCTTATGCCTACGATTAAAAAACGGCTGAATATTTGTATTCCGAATCTGTATTATATTTTCATTTCAACATTTAAAAAAAATTATGTGAAAAATAATTACCTTGTGAACGCGGATTGGGGTAGTAGGGGTGGGCCATTATCCCAATCAAGTCCGTTTGACAATTTCGGTAGGAAAAGTATTGCAATTTTGAAATCTCGGTCTTCTTGACTTCATCAACTAAGTCTGAATTTTCCTAGATATTTCGAAGGCACACAAATATGTTTACCCTTTTTTGTGCAACATGAAGACTAGAGCATTTTTTTGGGCACATATACACTTACTTCGAGCGTACATGAAGTCCACAATATCTAACCATGCTTACTCATAAGTTTGAAGTTCTACCCTAATCTAGAATATTGCAAGATGGAGATATACAACCTTTTGCATGCATCCATAGTCCCATAAGTGTATCTTCACATGTTTCTCGATTTGTCATATACTGTCATCTTCTAGTTCAACCTCAAAGGGAATCTCATTTCTTTCCTTCCAGAGGCACCATACGCCTGCTTGCCATGCTGCTTTCCATAGCTCCTCGTTAAGTTCGTGCCAGAGTTCAAATGAGTCGTGAAGCGTTCAATAGGCCCTATTTTTGCGCACAACTTCTTATACTTCTACTTCTTGTTATGCTTCTTCCATTACTTCTCAGAATGAATAATGTTTTATGCAAGTTTTTAAAAGATTATTATTTAAAGTAGAATTTTAGTTATATATTATAAAATTAATTATAGATTACCAAAATAATCCGTGTTTAACTAATTAAGGATAAAAATAAAGGTAAGTATGTCTTCTAAATTACTTATAAATTTGATCTAATTTTAAAATTTTCATGTTTATTTTTTAGAAGGACAAAAAGTATGTCGTGAGATGCTTATTTTTTAGAAGATGTACGTTTTAAAAATAAGAATAAATAGTAGTACTTGTACTGCTTTTATAAGCACAATCATAATTTTAAGGCCGTTTTATTACACAAAGATTCTTCTCATTCTTCTTCTACTTCTTCTACTATTACTTCTTCTACTTGTTCTTTTTTTTAGAATGTGTGGCATTTTATGCAATTTCTTAAACAATAATTATTTAAAATTCAATTTTAATTTAATATTGTAAAACTAATAATAGATTACCAAAATAACATTGATTTAACTAATTAGGTATTAAAATAAGGTTAATTTTATCTTATATATTATTTGTCAGTAGGGTTGGCAATTTTGCCCCGCCCCGGCGGGTCAACTCGGACCCGCCCGGCGCAGGGCGGGTCTGGGGCATGGGGTAAGTGCCCCATCCCGGACCTGCCCCGGTACTTAGATATATATATTTATATATTTTTTTTATATAATTATTTTCTTATAACTGTTTCAAAGTCTATAAATTTAGAAAAAAAATTAAAAAATAAAGTTGATAAAGAATAAAATAGAAAATAAAATTGTTTAAGTGTTTTTTTCAAGGTTTTAATATTTTTTTCCTAGTTTAATTTATTTTTCTACTTTAATATATATTTTTAATATTAATTTTTTTAAAGTGAGTTTGTGTGCACGAGACGGGGCGAGTCCGGATCGCCCCGCCCTGCCCCATTGCATCCCTATTTGTGAGTGATATAATTTTAAAATTGTCATTTTAATTGTTAGAAGTAAAAAAAACATGACAAGATATGTTTATTTTTTAGAAGGTTTAGGTTCTAAAAATAAAATAAAAAATTAGCTTGAGTTGGGCTACATAACGGTGAAAATGGAAATTTCTTCACTAACGCATGGTTCTCCTGACTCTTATTCTAGTCCTCGGGATTATCAGAGCTCTTCGCATTGCCGGTATTGTTGCTATTCATCTTCTTCTCTGGAGTAGCATGATCGTTCCCATTACTCTGTGCAGGATCAATTTCAATGGTAGTCTCGATTTGTTCATGGTCATCAGAATTTGGTTCTCGAAGTGTGGAATTGAACACATTTTCTACCTATTTGAGACGCCGTTTGTTGGAGTTCTTTTTAGAATTAATTTTGGCTTTTAAATTTGTGTCGTCAGATTTTAATACACAAATTACTTTTTGGGTGGCAGTGTTTTTTATTGGAGAGGAGTGGAAAAAACTCTTAAATATGAGGCCTTCATGGTATTATCAGACTTTTGATTGGGCTTCTCAATAGTTCGGGCTTTTCTCTTCCAGCCTTGTAATCGGGCACGGGCAGGCTTTTCATCTATTAATTCCGTCATTCGTAATAAATTTATAATGGAAATTCAGGCCCAATAAGAGTTCATATAAAATGCTGCTGAAACCCTAGAGATGTTCAATCTCGCAGGTCAAGAGGTGCGACACCATCGACAGCAGCTGAAGCCGCGAGGTTGAATGAAACTTCTCGTTTAGTTTTTTTGATCCAATTCCCTTGAAAATGTTTATTTCTATTTGAATTGCATAATTTATATGTCGGACTGTATGTTCGATTCCGTTCCATACGCTTTTGTTATAAGAACAGTCGATTTGCTTAATTTTCTGGAGAGGTGATATCCTCAGCCTGACATTGTAGCAGCGTCGTTGATATGCGTTTGAATGGGGAAACTTAATTATTGGTATCTTATTTGCTTGTATGTGAAGTTCTATGAAGTGAGTTTTAGTTAAGAATGTAAACTTTCCTTTTGTTTTCAGAGAAGATATGGCCGTCCCTCTACTCAGCAAGAAGATCATCAAAAAGCGTGTCAAGAAGTTCAAGAGGCATCAGAGCGACCGCTTCGTCTCTGTTAAGGTTATTGCTTTGTCCTTATTTTAACTGCCAGTGATGAATGGGTAATGGAGGATTCGGATTTAGCATTTTTTTGCTTTGGATCTTTGTTTTATTAACATGGGTTCTTCATAACTTTACTATGTAGTATGGATTATTTATTAATTATCAGAAAGAAATGTAGCGCTTCTGCATTTTGAACACTAACTTTTGTTTTTCAATTTCTCAGCAAAACTGGCGCAGGCCCAAGGGTATTGATTCCCGTGTTAGGAGAAAGTTCAAAGGATGCACCTTGATGCCCAACATTGGTTATGGTTCAGACAAGAAAACACGTCACTATCTTCCCAATGGTTTCAAAAAGTTTGTCGTGCACAATGTCAAGGAGCTGGAACTTCTTATGATGCACAATAGGTATTCATAAGTTTATATCCCCATTTGTCATTCCTCGTCAGTTACTAGAAGAACCTTTTCGTTTATAAACTAGTTATAATACCCAGGATCTACTGTGCGGAGATTGCGCACAATGTCTCCACCAAGAAAAGAAAGGACATTGTTGAACGTGCAGCTCAACTGGATATCGTCGTTACCAATAAGTTGGCTAGGCTGCGCAGCCAGGAGGATGAGTAAGCTGTTGCGTTTCTGTTGGTATCTGTTTGTTGCTAGTTTTATTTAGACAATTTCCTGAAGAACGAAAGGAAAACACTCATTGGCAGATTTTGTTTGTGTTACAACAGTCCTACTAAGCAATGTTTCATTCAGACATATGCTTACATTTTGGTTTGCAGATTGATTTGTTGTTCACCTTATTTCGCCCCACTTGTTCATACCATTTTGTTTCTCTTGTGCATTAGTTTACAAGTTGTGAGCTTTACAAAAATGAAAGCAAGACTACACATGGCAGGTTTGCTTTTTAAGCTATTATCTGTGCAGTTAAGACCACTCAAACAATACTTAGAAGAAGAGAACCAAGAGGCCATTAATAATTGTGGAAGCATAAAAAGCCGGGATCAGACCACATTAGTTTTTGATTCATCAAAACCTTTCTCCCCATCATGAAGGATAAAATAAGGGTCAACAGATCACATAAAGGGGCAGATGTTATATCGTTGAAACTATATTTTCAGAAAGCAGTTTGATAATGGGGATCCGTCTGAATAAGCTTCAACATCATTTATGCAACCTAACCAAAAAATTCTTTCCGAGGACTGAAGAGAGGTCTGAGACCGGATGGGGGTTTGCTATAGGGCACCACATTTCACACATCTTAAATGCACCACATCACTTGTGAGCGCACACACACCCGTGTGGGTGTGGGTGTGTTTGTGCACATGTGGTGCATTTCTGGTGTCTTAAATGTGGTGCCTTATAGTAAAATCCTACCGGACGATACAAATCAGAAGAGAAAAGGTAGAAACGAGTCATCTACAATTCGCATACTACACACTTTTATTTGGCAAAACTTCTTGAAAAAAAACCAAATGCTTCAAAGCAATCTGAGGGAATTTGTAAAACTTTCCGCAACACATATATTGCAACTTGCTAGAAAAGTGGATGATTTAGAGATCCTTGGGCCTTGGCGGACATGAATCCTGATAAAGCAGTAGGGCTCGACGGATTTTCAAGGAGATTTTTCAAGCATAATTGGAATACAATTGCTTCATCTCTATTGCAGTTTATAAGCATAATTGGCAGTGTACCGGCGGAGGCTAATAAAGGGATGTCATTCTTATTGCCGAAAGTCAACAATCCGGAGAGTTTCGACAGCTTCTGTCCAATAAGTCTTATCAATATGAGTGTGAAACTCGTCTCGAATGTTATAGCAAATCGGCTTCGAACTGTTCTCCCATCTGTGGTCTCGCCTGATCAATCTACCTTTGTCAAAGACCGGAGCATTGTTGACAACATTATTGTGGCGCAGGAGGCCCTCCATACCATGTGTCAATATAAGGGGCACAGAGGTTTCATGGCTATTAAAATAGACCTCGCGAAAGTCTTTGACAAAATGGTGTAGCCGTTCATTGCGGATACATTTAGTGATATTGGAGTCCCTCCTTACTTATAGCAGGTTATTATGTCTTCGCTTTCCACATGCTCAGCTCAAGTTCTTTGGGAGGGGCTGCGGGGCCCGATCTTCTATCCTAAGAGGAGGGTGCGGCAGGGAGATCCAGTTTCACCATACATCTTCGTTCTATGTATGAAAAAGTTGGGACATTTGATTGAAGATGCAGTTGTTGTGGGTCTCTCGAAACCACTCTACTTTGGTCGAACAAAAATCAAACTATCTCATCTTATGTGTTGCTAACGACCTCATCCTGTTCGCGAAAACATCTAGTGATCAGGCCATGGTGATTCAAGAGGTGTTGGAGAGATTTTCCTCGGCATCAGGCCAAACTGTGAGCCCCTATAAATCGACTCTTTGGATTACTCCGAATATTTCTCTGTCGAAGGCCAGTGATATTGAAGGCACGCTGGGTATTCAGAGGGTGGAAGACCTGGTGATATACCTTGGTATCCCATTCATTCACACAAGAATTTCGAAGGAAACTTTCGCTACTATTCCATCCAAGATGAGGCAGAAAACGCAGCTGTGGCGCACCAAGAGAATTTCAATGGCAGGCAAGCTAGTTTTGAGTAAAGCGGTGTTGTCAGCATTGCCTCTATACCCAATGCAATCTGCAGTGCTTCTGTTATTTGTTTGTGATGAAATGGAGAGGATTACTTGGAATTTTATGTGGAATAGCTTCGCTGACAATCCTAAGATTCCTATGGTTTCATGGAGCAAGATGTGCCGAAAAAAGCAGCATTGAGGATTGGGGTTGCGAGTTCTCGGCATACAAACCAGTCTTTCATGCTGAAGCTAGCATGTGAGTTCCATACCAGCCAGGACAAACTCTAGGTTAAGGTTTTCCAGGTCAAGTATCTAAGAGATAGTGCAATGATCCCTCAGCGTCTTCCTGCCTCTCGGGGCTCTCACCTGTGGAATCATCTTTGTAAGCAATTCCAAAACTTGTCTGAGAGCACTCGCTGGATAATCGGTGATGGCTGTCTAGTATCCTTCTGGCTGGACATATGGTATCCCTTTGAAGCCCCATTGTTGAACTCTTCCTTGATTGCACTATCTGACTCTGAGCTAGACCGAAAGGTCAAAAGCTTTTATCTTTCTGCAGGTGGCTGGAATGTTGGGGAGCTTGAAGCCAGGCTACCGTCGGGACTGGTGGCCAGGATTCTGGCCAGCCCAACTCCACATTCTGAGGCTGGCCCTGATTTCTGTTCATGGGCGTTCTCCTCAAATGGTCTCTTTAGTTGTGCATCTGGTGATGGATTATGTGATCACACCGCATGACCCTGCTTCGTCCTTGCCCTGGTCTAACGTCTCGTCACTTCAAACCCAGGAACACATTAGGTTGTTTATCTGGAGGGTACTACATGGGGTACCTTGGATGAATCTCTTGAGAAATCAGAGAGGCATCACGCCTTATTCGAACTGCCCAACATGTCCAGCTAACGAATCTATCCTTCACATCTAAAGGGATTGTTTGAAGAGAAGAGACATATGGCTGTCTATCGGGATCCCTATCCCGCAGCATTTTTTTGGTGTCACTTTGCTCGAGGATTGGATAATCAGCAACATTTCTAGTTCTAACATTTCGCAGGAATGGAGTGACCTCTTTGCAACAATATGCTGAAAGATATGGGTAGCTAGAAACGATCTCATTTTCCAGGAGATTCAGATTTCTACTGTCGGAATGCTCTGCTCGATCCACGCATATTTTTGGGAAACAAAAAGAGTGTTGCAGGATGGCAAGGTCCGTCATCACATCCCACGACCTAGTTCAGATCACCTCAGCACGGATCCGCTTGGCTGTGAACGGTGCGGTGTGCCAAAAATCAGGTCTGGCTGCGTGCGGAGGCATTCTACTGGACAATGATGGACATCGGGCACTTGGTTTTAACCTCTGGCTCGGCTCATGCTCTATTTTAACTGCTGAATTGTGGGCTTTGTACTACGGAGTACTTCTGGCTGGCGCCCTGAACATGAAAAAACCGTTGGTACAAACGGACAGCAGCACTGCAGTCTCTCTAATTGAGGACAAGACGATAGACTTACCGAACAAAAGCCTGATTAAGAGTATTCAGAAGTTATTGACATTATGTGTGCCTTGTGATCTCCATCATATCAGCAGGACACTGAACCAGGAGGCGGACCGGCTAGCTAAGGCCAGACTTTCTATGACTTCTAGGCACATCAACATATTCCGTCCTAGACCAGGGACTTCAGATATCATTCGTCTCGTCCCTGTTATAAGCCTGGATCCTGGTCCACTGGTGAACCTTGAAATGCCCAACCAGGATCTACTAGTCCTTCTCTTTGGACCCTTATTCTCCGAGAAGACTGCATGATCTACTTCCAGAGCTAATGGCCCTAGAGCCAATGTGTGTGAGGATGTCTCCCGGATATGAGATCGCCCCTTCTCCATTTTGATCCACCTTCAACCTAGTCTTAACAGTCTTCTAGATTTTTGTCTGGCTATGTGAGCCTCCCTTGTATGAAAAAAAGAAACCGCTCAGATGAATGGAAAAATAGAACACACTTGCTCGCAACTCTAATTATGTATATTAAGGTCCGTCAACTGCATATGATAACGTTTGATTATGGTGATTATTGCAGTTTTTAACGATCGTCGCTGAAACTTGTTTATTACGAATTTGATTATGAACGTTATCGAAGGTACAACTCTCGAAATCTACCTTTTTTGTTGGCTCTTTGATTTGAAGCGTTATTCTAATCCCTCAAAACACGTATGATTTGTAAACATAACTCATTTCCGAAGTGTACAAAGCTAAAATATCCATTGAACTTCATCTAAATTACCAATCGAACTACTATATATACAAAATCCAACTCTAAAATCTTCAATTCCTCTATTCTGATTTCAAAAACTATAAATTCTAGATTGTTCGTGTTGGCGAATTCATCTTCATTTACGACGAATCTATGGATTTTATTTTAAATATACACGATTCTGATATACGGGTAAGCATTTATTCCTATTTTTATGCATTGAATTATGCGAGGTTGGTGATCACGACGATTTCATGGTGTTCGGCTGAAATTGATTGTTTGAAAAATAATCGGATATTATGCATCCATATGTGTTGTATTTCTGAATCCGTGAGTTCGTTTATTGAATCCATATGTAATTTCGTGAGATCGCATAGTTTATTCCATTCTTCAATGTTTGTGTTATTGACATACTTGTGAGGATACATGATTCATTTCTTTTTTTGAACGTTGTTCAGATGTCTGCGAAACACAAGGATTTCCGAACTGTCTTGACTTTGCTTTCAATCCTAGATTCACTCGATTATGTAGATGACCTTGAAGGTGGCGCACATCGTTCTAAACGAGTGTGCCGCCCGGATGGAATTAGGTATAGCTTAATTCAGCGTCTGCCTAAACAAGTAGAATACTTGAACAAGTTGATTTTGGGAAATGATGTCTGTTTTGACAATCTGAGAATGACTAAGGATGCATTCTATCGTCTTTGCACTGTTCTTCATGTTGGACAGATGATTTGTGATGAAATTTATGTTAGTGCAGAAGAGAAAATTGCAATATTCCTTAAGATAGTACGTCACAACCATAAGATTAGAACCATTAGGTATGATTTCTAGAGGTCAACCTGCACTATATTTAAATGTTTTCACGAGGTCTTAAGCACGGTAGTCCAACTCAAACTATTAGTTCAACCTGTTCCCGTATCAGAGGATTCTATGGATGAACGTTGGGGTATGTTTCTGGTAAGGTCAATTTCATAGGTCACGCCTATTCCACATGTTCATATTGTCAGTACTTATATGGATATCATGACTTATGCTTAAATTATGCAGGGTTGTCTGAGGGCTCTTACGAGATATATGTTCCTGTTCATGTCAAAAACAAAATGATACCACAGTTCAGGACAAAGAAAGGTCAGATAGCTGTCAATGTGCTAGGTGTATGTGACCATGAAGGTCGCTTTGTCTACATCCTCACAAGTGTTTAAATATGCATTGTGGCGACCTAATGGTTTGCGAGTTCCTCAAGGTACAACCTTCAATTCAGTTCAAGAGTTCATTACATTATTATTAATGTATGTTATGTTTTGAAGGCACGTACTACTTTGCGGATAATGGCTACATGAATCGTGAAGTTTTTTTGGTCTTATATCGTTGTACATGATACCATCTTTAGGAATAGGTCACTGGGAAAGAGTGCTTCAATTTGAAGCACTCTAAGGCAATGAATGTGATTGAGCGCATATTTGGCATCCTAAAGTGTCGTTGGACAGTCTTGAGGACCCCTATGTACTACAACATAAGGTGTCAAATCCATGTGATATATGCTTGTGCTATTCTTCACAACTTTCTCAAAGAAAATCAACTCTATAATCTTCTAGAGGACGTTGTTGATGAACCAGACACATAGGATGAGACTTACACCGAGTTTAACCAAACTTCAGAATGGGTTGTGAACTTGGAACCATCTCCTGAACGGACAGACAAGAGGGATGGAATGACCATTTCTATGTTTGGAAAATATAGAAATGTGGCCCCTGGACAGAATCAATCAACTAGTACCATCTTCGTGTGTGTTGAACAATGTTCAAATGATTTTTCAAGGGTATAACATTCATCGGTCTTGTATTGTGGGCTTGTTTTCGAGTTTAACTTTGGTATTTCATTTTTTCCGGGTGTAACATTGCCATTTTGTATTTTTCCGAGTGTATGATTGATTTGGTACAAATTATTTTTTAGTTAAAGTAATTGAAACTGATATAATCTTTGATAATCTCCATTGTATCATGTTTACTTATTTTAATTCGGATAGTACTGTTGTTATTGAATGTTTACAGCATGAGAGTTATTGTTGTCATTTAACTATCATTTGACTGTTTCCTATAAAAAAACTATCATTTGACTGTTTAATCCTGCGTAATCAATTTCAAAGTATATACGCGAAACCTTATCTAATTCAATCAAAATCAAACATGAAAATGCGTTTATTATATTTGATATTGATACAGGTAATGCTTGTAATCAAAATCAAATTCTGGTGCTTGAGTCTGCAGTAAACGAACCCTAACGTCACGTTTGCGACAATAACATGCTACTACTTTGCCATTATCTATGATCCTATGTTAATCATCACCAAGCTACAGTCTATAATTAGGAATATCTTTTGCAGAGCCAAGAGTGACACCTACAAAAATATCCTGGATTTCTTGGGGGAAAATCATACAACCAACCATACAAGGAGAAAAATCCTATAAGGCATCCTTTTTGGCACATTTTTTTGCACCACTCGATAATGTGTCAGCATCCAATTGGGTGTTGAAAAATACAACCCAACATTTAACCCAATAACATAGTGACACCTCATAAGTGGTGCAAAAAAGAGGTGTCTTATATCAGCCCTCCTGGGTCTAGCAATTCAAGAAATATATACTGTTTTAAAAGAGCCATTTTTATTTTTGGTGAATTGATAGGTATACAGAATTTTGCGGTATTTGCTTTTTTAGCGACTTCGTTGGTTGTCGAAGAAAAATCTGTCAACCTTTTCGGAATTTTCATGTCGAAGCCTTTTGGGAATTGCTCATAGACCCTAGTTTCGGCACCTTCGGTGCCAAATAACCACATTAAATATAGATTTTAAGAGCAATAAATTTAACGCTAGCATTAAACGACATCTTATGAGCACCAAAATTAATGTTTAGGATCAATTCCTAAACTTTTTGGCATGAGAATTTCGAAACCGGTCAACAAATTTTTGTATCATAAAATATTTTCTTTAATTATTTAATCCCCTGCTTACCAAATTTATTTCGGTAAGTAGAGCATTTTTATAGGAAAATGATAAGTGACCAACTTTTTTGTCCAACCTTTTGGACCAACTTTTCTATATCATTGTCTTTTGGCTTCTGAAATAAAAAAAAAATAAGACCGGTTTTAGACTCCTCACGTCGAATATATTTAGGAACCGGTTCTAAACTTTCATTTTGCCCTCGTAACACACCGTTTAAGATTAGAGTTAAGTTTGTTGCTCTTAAAATGCTTATTTAATAGGATTTTAGTTATTTGGGCGGCGAAGCCGCCGAAACCAAAATTCATGACCAGTTCCGACATCGTTTCTACGTGAGGATTCCAAAACCATTCTTACTTTTTTATTTCGGCACCCAAAAGACCACAATATAGAAAAGTTGATCCAAAAAGTTGAACAAAAAAGTTGGTGATGAGACTCTATTTGGAGCTCATTTCATATATAATTTCATATCATTTTATATCTTCAACACTTGAATTATGCCCTAAATTGTGATCATTTGAGCTAACTTGGGAAAAAGAGTCACATGTGTTATAGATATATGTTATAGATATAGTGATTGGAACAGTTTTATAAGGATAAGACTTCTGTAACCGTCGGTCCTTACCTCTATATAAAGAG
>JAOYMZ010055229.1:0-13552 GCA_025802335.1 Pinguicula primuliflora
TTTATCCCTCCTACCTCTAACCCTAATAGTTAGAAGACCATATATTTATACCCATGAACTCTAATGCAATTAGAATTATTTCAGGAACTAAAATTCAAGTCAACTTAAGATTTTTAATCACATAAAAATCCCAACACCATGATATAAAACCTGATGTTTGGGCACATTCCCGACCTAAATCACTATACCACTCTTTGGTTGCGAATTTTTTCTCTCTGAGACTCTATGTCGAACCCTAGCTATACTCCCGTTCTTGCTGAGAAATCTGCTTCGTTCTTCAGCTTCTTGCTGAGTTTCTGTCCAAATCTGGTCTCCTTGTCTCTCGCTCGTTGTTTTGAACCGATTGTTCGGTGGATTTGAGTTGTTAGAATGCTGTTCTTCCGACATTTCAGAGCCGACTCCTTGTGTTTTGGGGCTTATTTCGTGTTTTCTGCATAGATCTTCGATAGATCTAGCCTCGGCATACAAGATTTGTTGTTTTTGAGCAATTTGTTATTGCATTCATTTTTCTGGATTAGATCTGAGCTACATATCTTATCTACTGACAATTTCTTTGTCTCATACAGGATTCGAGCCTAGAATCGATCCCCACACAATTTAATTGCATAACAACTCGAATGTATTGCAGGATTCCATATCCTTTATCCTCAATCAAAGAAGATATAGAAGGTGTTTAAAGTAAACAATAGCATAGGGAAAAAAGCATCATCGAAGTATACATTGCATAACTCAACCAAGAAAATGAAGTGTCCATTCTATGAACTTCCTTCCCATAGTGTTGTGCTCTCCAATGATTTTGAATCCAAGGGATTATACATACCTGCAACAAAATGAAGCAAATTAAATAAAAAAATTGGAAATAAATATAGAGGGTTGATTTGTGATTGATTTCGTAATGCTCATCCGGTTCAAAATAGAAGCAAAATTATACCTTCAACCACTGAAATCATTGTCCCCGAATTGACACTCCGAAACCGACCTAACTTTTGTCTATCTAAATTCTAAACTATCATTTTTTTTTTTTGGTTTGATGTGTTATATAAATTTGAATTATTCAATGTTCAACCTGGAATGAAGATTTGTTGGTTAGGCACTATCACGGGCATTGGATTTTCCCTTTCTACCCTTACATTAGCCGTCTCCAGGCCCTGATGGGTCAGGAAGCCGTACGGGCAAAACTGACAATTTTCCGTCCCCTCCCCGTTCTGGTTGTTGCCCACGTTCACAACTACGACCCTTTCGCTCTGTTGTCTGGGTTGGTGCAGCTGCTTGTAGTAACTCTTGTACATCCTCAGCTCCTCCCAGACCCTCCGGTACTCGCCGTACGGACCGCCGGCCGGATCCTTCCGCCACCACAGGGCTTCCCACACCAGCGAGTCCACGGCCCTGTCGCGTTCCTGCTGCTCTCTCAGGCTCTTGAGTATCTTGGCGGCGTTGCTCACGCCGAAAATCTTGTGCACGGCTTCAAACTCGCGGCTCCTTGAGACGGTGAAGTAGGGAGACAGCGCGCATTTCTCCGTGCACCTCTTCCTCTGATGCCTGCATGATGCGCATGCAGAGGTGCTTCTTCCGGTTCCTTGCATTTAGGTCGTGAGCTTTTGTTTTACTTTTGGTTTTTGTTTCCAAAAGGAAGGGAGATTAGATCAAAGGGGTGTTGCGAGGGTTATATAGTCTGGAGAAATGAATGGAAAGATTGGCTAAGAAGGACAAGTAGAAGACAAGTATGGTTACAAAAGAAAGTGCATTGAAAGATCACATTGTTCATGTAAATGACTGGGTAAGGAAGGAAGGGAAAGGAGGGCCGGTGTAGCTGAGATAAGATCTGGGGTATGGTCATGTAGTTTAATTCATAATAAAATTAAATAAAACAAATTTAATAAATTTATTAATTCTAAAAATCCTACAAATATAAAATTAAATGATTGTAAACTTAATAAAATATTAATTAATATTACAGCGAAGCCATCAAAAATATAAAATCCTATCTTATAAATTCTAACCCCTAAATTAATATAAACCCTAAATCCCGAATAAACCCTCAACCCTAATACAAAATAGTGGTTAATATTACGGCGGCTTCGTCGCCAAAAATATAAAACCCTATTCTATAAATCCTAAACTCTAAATCCCAAATAAACCCTAAACCATAAATACTATATACTATTGTATGTAAACCCTAAACCCTGAATAAACCATAAAACCAGAATAAACCATAAAATGTCCCTTCCAGTTTTATTGCCATTGTGTACAGTGACATGGGTGAATCACGGTGATAAACAAGTTGTGTTAATATCCACAACTGAGCCAGTAAAAGACTATCGACTCTTCTCTGGATATGTAAGATGTTAAACAGGGGTATTTATGCACATGTGCCCCTGAGATATCCAAGTGTTAGAGTAGATAATTGCGGTTAAATATCTAAATAGACTAATCTCTAACTAGAGAACCCAAGGTAAAAATGATTTCTCAGAAGAAGTCATCAAATGCTCCTTCCCTGTCGTGTTCTTCAGGTCCTGCACAATGCAACCATCGAGAGAAAACAAATTTTTTTTATTTTTTATGGATAAAGTTATTTATTTTATATTTTTTATTATTTAATATTATATTTTATAAACCAGTCCAGCCTGCTGGCCAATGGGTTTTTTTTTTGCAATTTTTAAAATATAAAACTCTTGTTATTGCAGGGCGTTGAGGAAGTCGCCCGAAATTGTAAAAAAAATTGTGTGTTGCAAAAATAATGTTTTTCTGTTTTTTAATATAATTTTTATTATTTTTATATAATTTTAATTGTTTTTTTCTATTTTTGTATGGATTTTAAAAATTTTATTATTTTTTATTTTTTCATATTTTTCAATATTTTATGTTTAAATTTTATTTTTTTTTTCAATTTTTAGACTTTATATTTCAATAGTTTATATTAATTTAAAATAATAATAAATTATATTTAGGGATAGAAAAGTTTTTGCTTTTTTTTATTTTTTTAATTAAGGATATTTTAGTCTTTTCATTGTTAATTTGAATTAAAATAAACTAAAGGGGTGCGTTGTCATTTGTAAAAATCACAGAAGGCAAATTGTTAGTTTTTAAACTACAAGTAGATAAAGTGATTTTATCCCAAAGGTAAATTGCATTTTACTCTAAGTTATAATTTTGAAGTCAAATATTGATCGGATTGTCGTGCAGAGTAACTTAAATAATGGTAACCATCATATCCTTATAACAACGAGCCTCACTAAACGACTGCTAGAAGTTGGACTGTAAGCGAACAGAGCTATTCGCGAAAAAGCTTGTATTTGGCTCGTTAAAAGCTCGTTCGTTCGGTCATTAAGCTTAACGAACTCGAGCTCGAGCCCAAACTTGTGTTCGCATACAGGCTTAACGAGTTCGAACTTGTTCGCGAGCCCTTAACGAGCTGCTCGCGAACATTAATATAATACTATTATGTTATTTAATTTATATATATATTAAATAAAAATAAAAAATAAAAATAATAATAAAAAGCTCGTGAGCTCAGTTCGTGAGCCTGTTCACAAACTCGGTGTGACCCTATATTCATATTCCTCATCCATGTCAAAAATTTATTTCCGAATACATTAGGAATTTGTGCACGTCCCATATTTCTGTTAGATGGAATAACCTTGCTCCGAGGGGTCAGCACAATGGTCCAGAAGTGTGAATATCCCCGTATTTGTAACAATTTTTTTTGGTTAAGTAAAATTTGTATTAATCACAAAATAATTACACGAGGCGCTTTCACGAGCGTCCTACCATAAAATTTTTTGGTTCATATATCCATGAAACTATACCATATACAAAAACTACTCTTTGTCCTGTCCTAACTTTGATCCATGTTCATGCAGTCGTTTGCATTTTTGTCAATAACATTTGGGGTGAAATTGTTTCCCGCCAAAAAGTATAGCTGCAAGATGTAGAGTTAGTTCCCTATGCCTCTAATGTTCCGGATTAGTGCTTTATGCATTTGGCTTTGCTTTGGATCTTAGAGAGTAGCTCTTGTGTTTTGGAGGGACTGTGGAAGCTAAGTAGTCTTCCCTAGTGTTTCTTACTTTGTTTTTTTTTTTTTTGTGATTTTTTAAATCGCTTGGAGTGGTGGATTTTGAAGATTATCCTCGGGTTCAGAAGAGTTTGCTTCTCCAACACTCTATCGATGTTCCTCATTTTTTGTATTTTCATCATGTGATTCTGACCTGGTGGAGAGTTGATCTGTTTTACCACTTAGAGGGAAAAGGTCTGAAGATATGTCAACCACCAGAGATTTGATGGGGGTAAATTCACTCAGGTCAAATGCTCCTTTCTTGTAGTAGTTTAGGTCGCCTTCTAATTCTTCTAGGGTTTGGGGTTTATCCCGGGGGTTTAAGTCATAGCCTGTTGGGTTGCCTGGGGGTTCATTTGTGGTAGCGGCCTTGTCTGATGAGTGGTGCATCCGCTTATAGTTTTCTATATTGGCCTCATTGCCATTAGTTTGTTGTGATTGTGTTGAGAGTGATTTTGATTTTTTCTTCTTACGGTTGGATTTTTTCTTCTTATGGTTGGATTTTTTCTTCTTACGGTTGGATTTTTAATGTTTTGCTTTTGTGAGGCAGATTGATTTTTTTAGAGTTATATTATCTGATGGTTCAGCTAGATCTGATATTGAAATGTCTTTATGTTCAGTTGTAGTTGTAGAGTGAGCTACTAAGGTAAAGGGGGCAGCATTTGGGTTCAGATTCTTTGGGAGGCTATTATCAATAGTGCTTACTTGGGAGTTAATTCTAGATGTGGTATTCTTGAGGACAGTCATGAATTGAGCAATATACGAAGGAGCAGCTGCACGGTTAGAGGCAATCAAAGTGTTTAAAGCAGCATCTAGGTCCGTAACAGCTAGTTGCATAGTGTTATTGATGATCTCTATACTATCAGGATCAGTGGCAATCCTTGCTGGTGTAGCAGTACTTTCAGGTTCATTGTTGTTTGAGTTTATCTCATGCAACAGAGACTGTTTCCCTTGTGAATTAGAATGCTTAATATTTAATTGAGGCACATAAATAGGCACGGGAGGGGATGTAGATTTGGGAGGAGACTTAGCTAGTAAGTCAGGAGATGTCTTTCCAGCATGAGCAGAAGCAGGTGCCTGGGCCGCTGTTGTAGTCTGATTCAGCATTACTTTCTGGGCTGAGGGTCTTGTTTGCTTTGTAATTTCCTCCACCAGAGGTAGAGAACTTGTAGATAGTTGGCAGTCAGACAATAGACTTGCTTTGCTTTACTGGGTTAAGGTTTACTTCTTTTCCTTTCCTTGATTTCCTTTTCTTTCCCCCAGCCTTTTTGAAACGTATGCCAACTTTTTTGTATCTGAACTAGAAGTTTTTGCTGGGTAATGGATCCTCTGTTCGGTCATTTTAGTTTTCTGCAGGGACCTTGTGGTGTTCTGATAGGGTATTGTGCTTAGCTCCTGTTCTCCCTATTCTGAATGATCACTTCCCCTGTCTCTTTGCTAGATTTTCTGCCTCCTGAGTTTCCTGACCAGAGTTTGGGGCTTTTCTCCATCTACATTCCTTTTCGTTGTGACCTTTGCGCATACATTTTGGACAATAGGCAGGGATGTTTTCATATTCTATTTCCTGCACAAATCTAGACCCATTCCTCTTTATTCATAAACATTTCGGGGGTACCTCTAGCATGTTTAGATCAATACAAACTCTGGCTTCACTCGGGTGTTTCAGTGTAAGCGTAGACTGATCCATCATCACAGGTTCTCCAATTCTAGAGGCTAGCATATGAGTGCTCTCACGATCATAAAGATGGATAGGTAGATTGGGAAATGAAATCCATACTGGGGCTGTGTGAGGCTCCACATTATTTCGGAAGTCTGCTGTCCATTTGAAGATCCTCATCGTGTAACCTTTAATGGTCCATATTTGCCTCATCCAGATTCGGCATCCATCCTTGTCGCTGCAAAATCTCAGCAAAATGTGCCTCTGGTCAATGAGGACGGCAGTGAATTCTAATTTCAGCCCTATCTCAGTGATTTCCTAGCGGATGATCTCGATCGAGGGTCGACCTTGACTGAGCTTTCCAATTAGAGCATTTGCAAAGGGGGCTGACAGGATTTGTATGGATTCCTCTGAAAACTCAATTTCTGACTCCCCTTTCCAGGTAGAGATGGTGGCTGTTAGTTTGGGCCGCGTAGCAGCAGCAGTTGGCTTGTTGCCTTGCAGGACGGACGTGAAAGACTTATCCAATTTGGGGCCCTTGTCCGTCGAGATTGGGTCAGCGGACGCCATTTCTGGTACCGCCTCAGTGGAGGCCGCCGATGTTGCAGAGGTTTCTCTAGATTTGCGCTGATTCCGGTTAGGTGCTGGAGAAAATCGACAGTGGGATGAGATTAGGTATTACTGTGTGAAATTGCCCATGTAAGTGTGTGAATCGCATAGAGAGAGAAAATGTTTGATCCCTAAACCCTAAATAAAAATAAAGATTATCATATAATCCATCCATTTTGCTTATCTGACATCAACTTTAATGAGGTGGATGGTTGCAGGGTCTATTATGGTGATGGTGGTTTCTAATTGGTTTTTATGTTGTTTTTATTTGATTTAGTATGGATATTGTCTATCGTGGATGTATGACTTTAAATTTCAATCGAACAAGCCCTATCAAATTTTCACACTGCAATGCTTTCAAAACTAAGAACAGTTATGGCATTTCGTCGAACAGACGTTATTGAGTAAACCAACACATAAATACAAATCGTCTCGATAATACAACACATCATTCATGGATTTAGAGTGATCGTGAGATTGCAGAGTGGGTGGACACAGTGAGTGAACAGTGCAGGGTGCGTTTAACGAGTGACATGAGAACAGAGTGCCTGTACGTTATGACAGGATGAGGAATGATCCGACTGTTGTTCTTGTCCTGGTGCAGCGGTGTAGCAGAACCTCAGGGGAATTTTGGGAATGTATGAGTCATGACAAGTGAACAAGATTACTGCAAGGGCGCTGATGGGCGACGGTTGATAGCGCTTGGTGCACGGTTGGGTTCGCAGGGTGAAGTTGGTGTGTGAACGAAAGGAAGTAGCAATGAACGACAGAAGACGACGTTGATCATTTTATTTAATATGTAAGATTTATATGTACTAAAAAATGCTTCCTCACAACATCATTCCTGAACTAGAATTACATGAAGTTCAGGATAGTGAATCTTAAGAGTTTTTTTTGGGGGATAAGTTAGGTATTTGTATTATATCAAACTATTTACATATTTACATTTTTTGGACTACTTGGGCTTCCTATCTATTACATACATGATACAATTCATTGGATCCATGCACCAAGCCCGAACATCATATTAATGGCCCAATAACCCTTTAGCCCTTAGTTGTAGCCATAATCGTACTTGAAGGATTTCAAGCGATTTTTCCCAGTAACTCAACTCTTGTTCGAAAATTACTCCATATGAACCATATTGCCATCTGTCAAATCAAAGGCCAAACAAATCTTCCTGCTTTTGTGATTGAAACCTCCAATTTGATCATGATTCACTCATATCCTCACGATCTGAAAATAACTTCTTTTTTCTCCCTCTAAAACTGCAACTATCATCTAGGGACTAGGAGGAAGCAAATGACCTTCAAATAAACCCCATATTCCCAAGTTATAATTGTAAGAGAAAATTATAAGAGCAAAGTCGTGCTCTACAATCATCTTAATACTCCTCCCATCAGTGCTCAAAGGCTTGCTACCAAGCCATTCATACCATATTCTGCGAATTTGTTTGGAGACCCCACCCCATCCTTGATAGTGAACCGGGCTCCAATTTGGGCAACTCCCAAGTGCCTCACAACCAAATCCGTGGCCCAGTCTTTTTGTAATTTACCGATGGAATAACCAGTTCATGAAAGGTGCATCTCTCTTAACTTAAATTTAAATGCAATTTGAACTCTATCCTCCTCGTTCACTTTCTCGAGCGTGGCTTTGCAGGTAATGAGAGAAATTTTATGATCCAGAATGTTAGATATGGATTAATGATATTAGATCCAGAATTGTAATCGTGATAATTGATTCACAACACTCAGATGGTCAGGATTAGAATACAGGATCTAACATTCTGAACCTAAAAATTTGTGATCTATTGAGAGAAATTTTTTAGTCCAGACGGTTAGTTATGGATTAATAATATTAGGTCCAAAATTGTAATCGTGACCATTAAATCAAAATACTCATATGAATCTAGAATTTTAATATCATTAATCTGGATGTAACGAGCTTAAAATGTGTGTACTGTTGGAGCATATTCATTTGCATAATCCGCCATAGTCTTACCCAAGATTTGAGAAAGCATTGGATATTCCTTGTATGCTAGGCGGTCTATGGGGCTCCTATGCGGTCTGGACAGTCAGAGCGGCCGCCTAGGCGGCGTACGGCCGTCAACAAATTTAATTTATTTTATTTACATATATTATATTTTAGGCATATTGTCCTTATACGTTTAGCCAAAACAAAAAATTCATGACGACTTATCACAATTTTGATAACTGTTTTGCATAGTAGTACTAGTACTTCTTCTACTACTTTTTCTTATTTTTAGAACCTGTGGTGTTTTGCGTAAGTACTTAAAAATACTCATTAAAATTTTTATTTTAATTATATGTAACAAATTTAATATTAGATTACTAAAATAACCTTCATTTATTCAATTAAAATATATTAGATAAGATTAATTTAATCATAAAAATATTTGTATTTAAATATTATTATAAAAATGTCATAATTATTTTTAAGCAGCAAAAAAAAAGCATCGATGAAGTACTTATTTTTAAAAAGAGAAAAGTTAGTAAAAAAAAGTATAAACATATTTATATTACGCAAAAATATTCATTTTATTTAAAAATGTGATTAAATGGCCGAACTCTGAAATTGAGGTTTTACGCATCAACCGAGCGAGTGCTTTGAGTTGATATCGATGCCTCTTTTCACGACTTTGTCTCGCGTTCCATTGAAACATGGCGTCGGCCGCTGCAAAGATTTCCCCCCTCTTTCGTCATCTGAGCCGCGCCTATCTCCTCCAGATCCCATCTTCTCATTCCTCGTATTCACTCAGCGAATCCATTCGATCTGCAGTTGAATCCAAGGCTTACCAACAAATACCCGACCTCCTCCCCGATTCCTCGAAAGATTCCGCCTTGAATCAAAACCCATTTTCGTTTCTCTCCGCATTCCCCGAAACCCATCGAGTCCGCGTAATCGATGAGATCCTACAGTCCTTTATCCCAATCCGTCCTCGATATCGACCATGTATGGCTTATTCATGTCTCCTTCTGTACACCCTAGGAATCCCGAGTCTTCTCCCACTCGCACTTGCCGTCGTACAACGCACGATCCGGTCCGGCTGCATTCCCATCCCGCAATCCCACTCACTTCTATCCAAATCCTGGCTCAATCGCCGCCTCCAACCACAATCCGTACCCAATATCCTATCGGAAATGCGTGCGTTCGAATACTCACCCGACAGTGGAACCTGCAATTACATAATCCTAGCACTCTGCAAATCGGGACAGTTTGAAGAAGCTGTGTCGGTCCTGCGAGGGATGGTCAGAGCAGGGTGCATACCCAATTTAGATACTTACGGCACACTTATCGATCAGATGTGTGAGCTCAGAAAAACTCGTGGGTGTGTGGAGATTATGAAGGAGATGGTGTGTCTCCATGGATTGAATCCGAGGAAGCAAACGATTGTTAAGGCCGTGGGTGCCCTGCGGGCAGGCAGGGACATTTGGGGATGTGCTGCGATGATTGAGATGTTGGAGAATGAGGATGTGGAGGTTGGATTTGAGGCTTATGAATCTGCGCTGGTGGGGTGCTTGGAGGCTCGGCAGTTTGTGTTGGCAGGAAAACTTGTGATGCGAATGACGGGAAAAGGGTTCATCCCGGTCATTAGAGTGAGGCAGAGGGTGGTGGAGGGGCTGGCTAGCGTCGGCGAGGTGGAGTTCGCTTCGGTGGTGAGACGGAGGTTTGCTGAACTGAAATCTTAGTTTCTGGTTTTGGGGAAGTGATACTTTTGGAATGTGTCTTACATTTTGATTCGACGATCTCAAAAATAAATCAGTATGGATTCAGCTATGGATGTATCGGATTGTGCTTCGCAATTTTGTTCTAGACAAGTTCCTATGTGATTTGGGACAGACAGGAATTGGAAAAATCTAGATCGTTAGAACGTTTCCTTAAGAAGCACCAAAAACCTCGTTACTTCTTTGATCACCTGCACTTCCACTTCAAGGTGGACAGTGAGAATTTAGATTTTTTTTTTCCGGCAATTAGGTGAACTTTGACTAAAAGAGATATGGAGTTCAAGCTAGCAAAAACGTTTAGCCATACCTAATCAGCCTTTGGGCGGGGTAGGTCTCCTATATTAGTCGGGAGTTTAAAAATTCTATGATAGTTGGAGGAGTGAGAGTATCTCCCATTTACTACTTAAAAAAACAGTGAGAATTTATCTCCAGATGCCTTTCATTAATGAGAATCATCCCATTGAAACATAAAACCAGCCTGATCAAGATACGTGAACTTGTGTTGAAGATCATAAGTTGAAGACTTATGATAACGAGGGCCAAACGAGTCAATCTCCTCCAACAATTTCCTTTCAGTTTCCGGATGGCAAGCTACCCGATACACAACACTTGACAGTGTAAATTGTGTCGTTGCTGATCCGGCAAGCAGGTGCTCTTAAGTAACTGCACTTACATAATCTGGTGTGAAGACATTCTTGGCAGTGTTTCAGATTCCCTGGCATTTAGCATAATAGACAAGAAATCCTTTGAGCCACGTTCCTTTTCTCAGACGATCACATTTTAATTAGCTCAATGGACTCATGATAACTCAATTTGGTACTGTTTTGTTTGAACTCGTTGCAGGTTCATGGCCACAGGGGGAAGAAGCTGATTGCTGGCAATGGGCAGGACACCCAACAGGACAATACTCAGTTGCTTCAGCATATGTGATACTCCAGCAAGAGCAAGCGGGACATTCTAACCAGGAAAGGATATATCTTGCGCAAGCTTGGGGCAGATTACCACCCAGGAGGGTACAAGTATTTGCTTCGAGAGTTTTACAAGACAGAATATGGAGTATGGAAAATCTCAAGACAAGAGGAGTTCAAGTTACTGATGCAGTTGCAAGATGTGTATGGTGTGGAGTACACACGCTATGGATATTTGGCTCGAGGTCTGCAACCGGGTCGGGATAGGCAACCTGCAGCAGGCCTCTATAAGGCAACATTATACGAGCTTCATTCAACAAGTCCACAGGCAAAAGATGGAAAGAAGTCGGACTAGCAGTGTGGCAGGCCACAGTGTGGTATTTGTGGAAGGAGCCGAACCTGGTTCGCTTCAATGGCAAAGGAATTTCTGATGTGGTCGAGATTACTAAGAATCAAGAATGGTTTTGGATTGAGGCACATCATCTGTGCCAACCAGTATATACCATCAGCCATTGGCGGAGAGCTCCAGCAGCAATTTTCCAAACATGATGCCAACAAGAGGATTTTGTGGCCTGTTGTTTCTGTGTTCCTGATCTTGGATCTTTTTGCAAGTTCTTCTCAAAAGCCAGTTTTTGACTTTTCATTCGCAGAAATTCCTTCTATACTGTTTGCGATTTTAGCTTTTGACGGTAGAAAAAAGCTCAAAAGTCAAAAGCTACCTTAGACTAGTT
Organism: Pinguicula primuliflora; assembly: GCA_025802335.1. Taxonomy (NCBI): domain Eukaryota; kingdom Viridiplantae; phylum Streptophyta; class Magnoliopsida; order Lamiales; family Lentibulariaceae; genus Pinguicula; species Pinguicula primuliflora. Next base: position 11,703 of record JAOYMZ010055229.1, read on the forward strand.
TCTGGAGGTTTAAGGCAGAGTTAATTTTGTAAATATTTAAAAATTTACTTTTAAGATAATTTTGTCTATATACAAATCGATAATATCAAAATACTCAAAAAACTTTCCCATATTATATCCATTTTGTCTTACTATTTTTTTAACTTTTGTCACAGTAAAATTCCTACTACAAACACTTTATAACTTCCTTATAAAAACACATTTTTTTAAAAGCCTCATCAAAAGCCAAAAGCAGTCTTTTCAGTAGAAATTGCAAACAGGACCTTACTCTAAGGGAGCTTTTGGCTTTTGTGGGCTTTTTCACCACCAGTCCACCGCCAAAAGCCACAAATAGTATAAAAATAAATTCCGCGACTAAAAATCGAATTTTGAGCATAACTTTCAAACACAACCTAACACTACTACAAATTCACTCCATACCCCTAATGTGGCGGGCTCCACTGGAATATTGTGAGGCTCACCACTATGCACCCAATCAAGTCTAATTTTACCAATTAGGGTGAGGATTTGGATTCTGAATTTTGAAATACTGAGCATTTCGAATTCTAAAATTCTGAATTTCGAAATGTAATACGGAATGGATCGGGATTGCAATTCAGCTTCCAAAATAATTTCGGAACGGATTCCGAATTCTGACCGAATTTTGAATTTCGAATGCTCACCCCTATTATCAACTATATGTTTTTTTTTATAGGTTTTCAATGATGTAGTAATTACGTGTCTCGTCACTCAACCCGGCCCCCATCTCGCATATTTTTTTCCTACTGTTTTATAGGCGGATTTATTTATTTTTATTTTTGTTGTTTATGTACTTTATTTAGTTAATTTATTCAATATAAGGATTTTTTTTTCACACACATGATCTATAAATATTACATTCCTGTAATAGCAGAACGTGTCCACGATGTGTGCCGAACATCCATCACGTGCCTTGATTCCTAACAGCCTGTTTGTTCGTAAGATGGCTTCATCAGATCCTATAATTGCATTCGATTTAGGGAAAGAAGAAGAAAAGATTCCCAAATCATACCTTATGAGCAAGTAAGTGGTGCTCCATTAATGGTATTTTTAACGACAATAACGGGCCGAGCCAAGTCCAAATATTTTGAAAGTTGGGTATCGTAGTGGGCTAGTGGTCATCTTGTGGGAATGAAAAGATGTGGCTCGATCAAGTGTTCGCTTTTTTCGGAACCGGCTAATTAGGATTTTAATTTTTTTGGCCAATTTTAAATCATGAGTCGATGGACACTTTGCAATCAGTTCAACTTTTAGATATGTGTAATCATTAATACACCAGGCTATCAGAGCACAAAGCTCACCAATACAAGAATAAGAATAAGAGAGAATCGAAACTATTCTCAAGTTTTCAGCCAAGAACTAAAAACCCTAGTTTTAAGAGAGGAGATATTTTAAAAAGTGAGAGGAAGAGAACTGATCAATCTATCTCTTTTCGGTGTGTCTCCACTCTGGGAGCGGGGGGCTATGCCATACTTTTGCACCGCATGACTATGGAGTGCAAAGAAACAGCGTCGTTTCGGTTGTTGTTTCAATTTTTTTTTGTTTAGTCTGTAAAAAATTAAAACGACGATGGATTTGGGGCACCGCATAGTTATGCGGTGCTTAAGCACAGCATCACCCCCTCGCTCCTCCACTCTTCCTTTAATACTTAGGTTTAGAAATCTCTTGGGCTTTAAATCAACTGGGTCTTCAATTTATCTTGAACTAGCTAATGCCCGTGTCCTCAGGCCACGGTTTCGAGGGAGAATGTACACTATCAGAAAGGGATGAAGTGTCGTAAGCAACAACATTAGATGTAGAGTAAGATATTATCAAATATATTCATCATCATT
>JAOYMZ010055240.1:0-13546 GCA_025802335.1 Pinguicula primuliflora
AGTGATTATGGATGTACTCTCTCAGGATCTGCAGGATGAAGTACCATGGTGTATGTTGTTCGCGGACGATATTGTCCTAGTGGCCGAGACAAAGGAGGAGGTCAATGTTAAGTTAGAGCGTTGGAAAGAAACATTAGAGGCTAAGGGCCTCCGATTGAGTCGCTCGAAGACGGAGTATATGGCATGCAACTTTGTAAATAAGACGGAGGAAAGTAGTATGGAAGTCATGATTGCGAACCAGACCCTCCAACAGAAAGATAGTTTCAAATATCTAAGATCCATCTTACAAAAGGATGGAGGTGTGGAAGGTGATGTTGTCCATCGCCTCAAGGTGGGGTGGATGAAATGGTGGTCGGCTACTGGAATATTATGCGATAAAAAAGTCTCACTTAAGCTAAAGGGAAAATTTTATAGAACGGTTATACGACCGGCGATGCTCTACGGGTCAGAATATTGGGCTATGAATCTTTCGCATGTGCGGAAATTTAAAGTGGCGGAGATGCAGATGCTAAGGTGGATGTGTGATTGCACGAGATTAGATAAGAACCTAAATGTGGTATTTAGAGATATACTAGGGGTCGCATCTATAAGTGCCAAATTGAGGGAAGGAATGTTGCGATGGTTTGGACATGTACGTAGAAGGAGTTTGGACGACCCGATCAGAAGAATCGAAGGATTACAAGTCGATGGCTGGCGAGAACGGGGGAGACCTAAGAGAACATGGGACGAGCAGATCCGGTCAGATCTAGTAGGATTAAACCTCTCCGAGGACATGATCTCTGATAGGACGAGTTGGAGACGTCATATTACAGTTAAAGATACATAAGGCTATAAGAGTAATTGTTTAATTATTGATCTATAGGATGATAGTTATTTGATTATTTAGTCTGTTCGTTATTTGTATAGGCACTACCATCTATTTCGGTATGCACGTAGTGCATGGTTGGGGTAGTAGTAGGTATCTCAGTTTTACTTATTTTCTCCTTTTTTAGTATTCTCTTATTATTATTATTTTTTTGAGTTGGGGGTCTCCACGGAAACAATCTCTCCATCCTGTTATGGGGTGAAGGTATGATTACGTACATCTTACCCTCCCCAGACCCTGCCTAAGGGCGAGATTTTACTGGGTATGTTTGGTTTGGTTTGGTTTGGTTTATTCAATTTGAAATCAAAATATTACAAATAAATTCAAACTTAGCTGAGCCGAAGTGAAGGAAGGAGACCGTGGCTTAGTTTCCTTACTTCTCTGGAAACGAACCCTAAACCTGAACCCTCAAAATTCGAACTCTAAAAACTAAAAATTGGAGAATACATAATGAATAAGACCAAAAATTGGAGACCTTTCAAACACTAAGAATTGTGGTTGCTGTAATTCTTGGTCACGAAAATTGACCACCGTTGATTTTTTGATTGGAGGTTTCCGACGAGACAACTTTCTTCAAAGAATTATTATGCTGCATTTTATTATGGCGCCTGGTCACGTGATGGTGTTAAGTGAAATGATCTCAACCCATCAAATGTGGTTAATCTAAAGGGTGTAATGAGAGGTAAATGATAATATAGTGGCTATTTTGGAGGAACTATATAGACTTAGGTAGTGTTTTGTACAGTTTTTCCACAGCTCCTTTTGCCTTTTCCACAGTATAAGCTGTTTTTGCAGTGTTTGGTAAATCAGCTTTTGCCTTGGCTTATCTACAAAAAAGTCAGAAAAAAGCTAAAAGTCATAAGTTAGGTGAGAGTAGCTTTTGAATGGCTTTTCTCAATGGTAATTTTGAAATTGATTCGAAGTTTAAATGTGATATAATTATTCTTGCACATTCAAAGGTCCTTCTGCAAAAGCATAAGTTCTCCCAAACACAGCCTTAGTCTAATCTAGTGCATCATATTTTTTCATATAGTATGTTGCATTATTTAAATATTAATAATTATTAATATATTTATATATATACAATATTGATAATCGTGCCATTCCTTTCAAAACTTCTTGATCCGTCACGGGTGAGAATGCATGTTAATTGGTATGGAAGGGGTAATTATGCAGTGAGCATAGTGCACAGTGACTTGGTGACACTGCAAAATTGGCCGATCAATGGTCTCGCGCAAAGGTATTGAACACCAATCCACATGCCACATCAATCCTGCAACACCCATAGACACTGCATAGCGTGCGGTGTTACCTCACTGCCTCTATTTGAGAAGTATGTCGCCTAGGCCGCTTAGGCGGCTAATATGTTGCACTCCGCCTTGCCCGAATTAAGCGGGCGACTAGGCCGCTTAGGCGCTGAACGAACCCTGACCGTCCAAGTTCCACCTAGCACTTTCTCGAACAACTACACACACCCTCGATCCATTTGGCATTGTTATCCAGAAACGTGCCCAGATGGCACAGCCATAGTTACTTCTGATGATGTTGACACCCAAAAAACCTAGTGATCATATCATAATGTCCCGTGATTGGTAATTTTGCTCGAAAACATCATGATGTACGAGAAATGCTATAATCAGAATCAATACAATAAACATGCACTCTAGAGGGACTCATAGCCAGAGCCACTATTCAAAGGAATCTATTCAAACATACTAAACTAATATTGGCAGCAGGCAATAACAAAGATGCAGGGCAGCTGAAATGACAAGGATCAAGAAAAGATTTAACCCTACTACTTAAAGATTTTGTAAGTTGACAAAAAAAAAAGGAACTCAAACTATCATGAAATGCAAAACTAAAATTCGGAAGAGGATTCCAGATTTGTTCTCAATTCTGATACAACAGATTCCTCGGATAATTACCCAAAAAAAGATTCCTCGGATAATTAGCCAGGGGATGCTGCAGCAAGATGTTATGCACATCAAATCTTCAGAACCAAGGTGGCTACGGGTTTATGCTTTCTGCAGTAAAACTATCTACAGGTGCTCTCAGGCTTTCCATCATCTGAAGCTAGAGTTTTTGAAAGCATGGAGCACATGGAGAGTTCCCGTTCCAAAAGCTTGCAATGAAGCATATGCATATCAGAAGAATCACCTTCAATCACTACAGGAAACCGAAAAAGGGTAACATTATTTCCTGAATAAAAAGTCATCCAAATGAACTAAACGAGGCAATGATGAGCAGGCAAAAGAAAATATCAGAAAACTTCCGTGAATATAACTCCATAAACACCGCGGCCTGCATCCCCGGAATCCCCACCACCTCGACCCCATCCAAAACAATAGATCATCTAACAGGTAGGTGGGGAAATAGTGACGATCCATATATTCCAGCCAAAGTGCGGGCCGTAATGCTAGGTATACTTAATATTTTTATACTTAATTATGTATATCATATGAAACGACGTCGTCGGGTATACTTAATATTTTTATACTTAATTATGTATATCATATGAAATGACGTCGTTCACACAATTACTATGAAACGACGTCGTTTCATATGGTATACATAATTAAGTATAATAACATTAAGTAGACCTAACATTTTCGTTTGACTAAAGGCCAATGCGCAAAAGATATGTACCAATAGACATTAGACCAGTTAAAATGTAAGTCCTTTAGCCTTGACTATGTTTTATTTTGAACTCCACGGAAAGATACTTACAGCGCTCCAGCCATGTGTACTCTACTGCCTGGAAGACTGCTTAAATCTGAAGCTCTCGTTGTCCCATCCTCCCTCAGGCTCCTTTCTCTTCACAATGCCACCTGAAATTGAATATATCCTAGCCTGCTCCTCGGCCAACGCCTGTGCACTGGATATGGAATTTTGGCCAGATGGCAATGGAACTATATCCTCCCTGACTTCACTATCCATAGCTCCAGGGCCTGCATTCAAGTCAAAGCCCTGTCGGCCCCACCTTCTGTTGCTCTCCTGCCCACCATTATTGCTACTATCAGGGAGACCGACAATATAAGGTCTCTGAAATTGTGGAGTAACAGAACCAACAGGTCCCAGTAACTGTGGATGTACTGGAGGACCAAAGAGCCTTTGACCAGAAGAGGACTCCACGTAAGAAGTTGCGCCCCCTGAAAAGGTGGCCGAAGGAAGAGGGTAGGTTGCCCCAAATGGAAAAAGGGGGAACTGGAATGTGCTAGATGGAAAGGGAACTGCAGGAGATGATGGCAACACTGATCCTCGATAAATTTCAGGAGTGAATGAAGTAACGCCAGAAGGGCCAAACGTTCTATGGGTTGCATTGGGAGGGAAAACTGGAAATTGATGCTCCACTCTGTCCGGCAACATTGATGGTATTGCAATGGTAGAATAAGAATTTCCAGCAGGAAACCACGATGAAAAACTCCCCTGGGTAGGGTTATTCATTCTAAGGCCGACAGCAGAAAGGTGAGGTGACATACCAACCTTGACTTGCTGGTGAACTGAAAATTGGTCAGCATTAGCATCATCAACTACAGGCCCATTGTTAAGATCAAGATCCCTCCGTGAATCAGCACCAAGAAAACCATCAAACGGTTTAAGATGCTTCGATGAACTATCCCCAATATGATGGCCACTGGTAGAGCAGTTTCCAGTATCACATGCATCGTCGGCTCTATTCAAATCAAGATCCAGACCGCCTGATCCACGAATTGGAACACAAATTGAGGCGCCATTCATTAACTTAGCACGATCAATCGGAAAACCATTTTTCAGATCAAATGAATCACGAGAAGCCATTTCTTCAATAACTCTTTCATCTGGCACATTCAAATCAATATCCAATGTAACTCGACCATGTTTGCTTGTCGAAGCATCAAGTGACGACATACTAGTCGAGACCAATGGTGTTTCAAGAACTTTTCTGGGCTCAGCAGGCCGAAATGCGCTAGTGGCCGCGGATCCTCTCCAACCAAGTTCCCCTTTACTCCTCAACAAGTCCTCTGGAGGTACAAAGGAGCCTTTTGCTGCCGCAGTAACAGTAATGGAAGCAGAATGAACTGTGGCAATAGGATTGACAGAAAATGCTAATGGATTCATCATATGAAGAGGAGGTGTTAGACCAGATGGCAACAAACTGACGGACTCCCCATATTTCCCTTCATCGGCACTAAAACGTTCGTTCAAGTCAAATTCCAACTTTGTATCAAACTCTGATGCACCTATAGCAGGCGAAATTTCAGCAAAATTTGAAAGGGCAGGGCCTTTCCCTCCATCTTCTTGTTGAATGGTAGCAGAATTAGATACCCCCAATTGAGGCTTTCCAAGAGTCTCATTTTCCGCAGCAGCAGGGCACAAAATATTGGGTACTGAAACATGGTTTAGAGTCTTCTTGCTTTCCACTTTAACTCCCTTATTCCGATTCTTCACTTCATCAGGAAGAGAACACACACCAGAAGAGCTTTGAATTTCATTAGTGGTATTTCGGTCCACATCAATATCAAAGCTCAGCCTCTCAGGCTTGCTTGAGATAGTCGCAGTGCCCTCCTCATCAGGCTCGAGTTTGTTATCATTACCAGCCTCAGACGCTTCTTTCTCACTACATGCAGTTTGAGACACATCTTCCTTTGTATCCGTCTTACATTCGCTCCCACGTAATGGATGTGATGGTAAATCCTCGATAATTGGCTTACAGTCCTCAGCATTTAGAGAAACGCATCTAGGTTTTTCCACAGTTGCAATGCCATCAACTCCACACGTCCTAAGGTTTGGCATATCATCAGTTCCACCACCACTCGGAGTGCCCTTTTCCAATTGAATTTCTTGACTTAACTCACCATCTCGTAACTTCTCTGAAGAAACAGCAGGTGCCAAGGAAGTGGTATCAACCTTCTCATTTGGCTTCACATCAATCTCCCGCTTAGGATCAGTGTTTCCTCTCACAGCATGGCTGGAAGAATCGGATAGCTTATTGACCTCTCCAGTGAACATATCTTCAGAAGGACGGGAGTGAGCAATCTCATTCAGGGAGTCCTTGACCAAATGCAATGCGTCCTGAGAACATGAGGAACCATCTAAGACAGCTTGATTCTTTTCCTGACTTTCATAATGACTGGAAAACTGATTTCCCTTAACGTTATTTTCAGAGATTGACATAGATTTGGCCTCATCGTCAGGGCAACCGTCCTCAGTTGCAGGTGTGATTTGTTCTGTAGAACCTGTAGGTGAGTGCAAATTAGATCTCATTACACCAGCAGCAACACTAGCAAGTAAATTCATTCCAACATCATCCTCCGGAGATGAATTTGCTTCAGAATATCGAACGCAGGTCATCAAAGCACTCATAGGGTCATAAGAAGATGAGTGTATTTTTTCGGACTTGAATACATTTAGAGAGCACACTTGATTTGATTTTTTCAACTCATCAGTGTTCATACTCAGCCCTTCATCGGCACAAGGCACTGCAGCAGCGTCAGCAGGCCCAACTTGCACATCTTTCAAGTCGCTATTTTGCATAGGAACAATGTTACTTTCTGATGCAACATTACAAGGATGTACATCTGATTTTTCTTCTGAAGTACGATCAAACTGGTCATGCCTGTCCAAAAGTACGGGAGATGAACCTCTGCTGCAAGTAAAGGTAGAATCTTCCTGGGACCCACCAGTAACACCTTGAGCTGGACTGCGTACTCTGTTTGGTATTTTAACAACTAGCTTATGGCTGGTCCCCTCGGTGACAGCCACATCAAGAATCCTTTCACCACTTGGAGAAGACTGATTTAGCTTCTCTAATGTGGTGGTTCTGTTAGCAGACAAATTTCTTGCTGAGCTGATTTCTTTCTGAGTTCCTGTTGGTGATAACCCAGGAAAACCACCAGTTTTCCTATTTCGACTGCCAGTTATAGACATCTTATTAACTATCGCAGAACTCGCAACTGTACTTTTCCCTTCCTCCTTGCCCAAAAATGACTGGCTATGATTCTGGGACTGATTAGAACTACTGCTTCTATCCTCCCTAATGAGAGGGACATCGTGAGACCCCACAACAGGAACTCGAGAAAGGCATTCCTTAGGAACTGAAGGTGATGTAGCCGGTTTAATATGACCAGGAGATGAAGTTGACGACTTTATATTACTATCTCCAGGAGAAGATCTCACTGAAGTAGATTTAGACGTAGAACTTTGGGTGATTGAACTTTTCATGGCAACATCAGAACCATTGGGGGTTCTCCCTCCACTGTGAGTGGCATCTGTAAGACGAGATTTTGACGGCCATACAGAAACACCTTGGGCTGAACCAGACTTGGAATCGATACTAATCATTTCAGCTTCCACACGCTTTTTCCACGTATCAACTAAACTTCTTGCCTTTCTCTGAATTTCTGAGTTCTTGTGTGATCTTAAATGATTCACAGATCTGCCAATATTGCACATCTGGAGGGCTTGAAGATTGACAGGAAGTTTGTCTAGTGCACGAAGTAAAACCAAAAGAAACTCATCAGCTGAAATATCAGAGTCCTTTAAACAAGTACCATCTCCAATCTTTCCTTTATGAATATCCTGCAGCCATTCATCCAACACAGGCAATCCTCTGAGCTGCACAAACCGATCTAAGCAATCAGCCCTATCAGTAGAACCCACAACACCAGCGAGGATCGACCGATTAGCCAGATCCACTTTTCTTTCTGTTTTATCCATGTGCATGAAGTGGATGAGCTTCTCGACCCCATCTATGTCCACAAGTCCCCCTTTCTCAGTTATTCGGGCAATCTCAGATTTCAAATTACTTTCCATTTTGCATTGAAGAGAATCACTACCATCATTCCTTGGATAACGTTCTCTTTTGACTGCTTCACCGCCATGATCTCCTCTTTCCCTCTTCTTTCCTTTCATTTGAGGATGCGATGAAATTCCACTATTTTGACAAGCATCCGGAGTGGGCTTTATTTGTGAGGTTAAAGTAGGACCATTGACTTGCTTTGGAGAACGACTACCAGGCTGCAGAGGTGCATGCATTTCTATCCTTGTTTTACACAAAAGCTGATCTACTTCCCCTTGGCGCTCCTGTAGGATAATTAAAAATAAATTAATGATAAATAAAAATGATGGAAAAGATATTTCAACAATATTAAAGCGTTTGGATACCCACCCTTCTTTATTGCATTTTAAACCTCTCACACTCCCACTCAACTTTTGGTGACAAGGTATGTACAATAAATAATTCCTTCCAAATCAGCTACAATGACAACTTACATTAATGTAGTCTTGGTCTGTTAGCCACCATAAACACTTGTTTGCAATGTCGTAGACACGTCGACAAACAAAGGACGAAGTCCCAGCTGGAAGTCCTACACCTCTAGGAAGAAATGCAACTTTACAGGGATGGAGCAGAGAAGCAGCAGGAATCTCGTCTTTGTGAAATGAATAGAATATCTCGTTTGGTGCACCTTCCACAAGAGTACCTTTACCAAGCTTTATTTCAGTAGATCGATAAAGCCAATTTACACCTAACTGTAATGTATTCTCCTCACTCAAATTCAACCAACGAATCAAACCAATAAATGGTGGAGAATCCTGCGGTGGTTTGAAAAGGGCACAATCACCAACATTTATCTTGCGACCGTCCTGCAAGGGAGAAAAAAATATTGATGACCTCATAAGCAAGTGATGTATAGGAAAAAATATATGCGTACTAGAAAGAAGGAAGAAAAATGAGCTGTGGGTTATATGTAATGGAAGACACAAGTGAGACAGTAAAATAACATTTATGCACAGGAGATGTAGAGAAAATGAAACAATATTACATGAGAGACACAGGTGAGGGACAGAGAATGAACAATAATACATTAGCAAAAGCAATCATACCTGTAACAACGGCCAGTGAAACTCTCTCTGATAGCCAGCCAATTTATCTTATCAATTGAAAATGATATTATATTCTCACTATTTGAAATGAAACAATTTCATATATAACCTTGCCAGTTTGCCTGATAATTAATGACACGATTATAGTTCAATCCAATTTGTGCAGAAATTGAAGCTTCTGAAAAAGGGAACAAGAATGCATAGGGAGTGATTCCCATAATTAAATCCACGTCCATTAATGGACAAAGCAACGAAAGGAATTAAGAACTGTTATCATTTTTTCACGTGTCAAGATGTTTATTATTACCCACGCCATCAGCATCAGCAGCTCTGAAGATAAGCATGAAAAAACATAGATATTTCTCTCTGGACATAGGTTTAGCCTCTGTGAGTTGAATATGAGATGATTGAAAAAAAATACAAATCGGTAAGTGTAAAAAACGATATTGGCTTTTATGATTTTACAGTTACTCCTGCAAGGAGGGATTCTGGTTCTTGCAACTAAGATAAAGGCCAACATAACAATTTCCGCCATAATAGACGAAAACTTAGATTCAGCCTTACCTAATTACACCTAAGTAGGCATGTGATCTGGAAATGGCAGGATAAACTTTAGCCCGTGATACCATATTCAGAAGATCTAGCTTTGTCTTTTTTATGCCTAAGATCGAAACATAATTCTGAAAAGATGGATATCTTCACAATCTTCAGACATACAATCATAATAACGCACTGGGAAAATTTATTTTTGGATTCCAGACTAAGTTCGAATGGCAATTCAAGCACACAACAGAGGAAAAGAATTGGTTCAAAACATGAGCACAACAATATAAATGCATTAATATGCAGATGGGACAAAATTGAATAACCCACCAAGTTAATACCTTGAAGAACGAATCACTTGAGGAGGTCGTTCCGGTAGACGAAGTAATAGAAGAATGATGATCACCCTGGACAACAACAGGATTGTTGGTCGTCACCAAGGGAAGGACTGACCGCATGTGCTGACTACAAGCCCTCCGTAAACTCTTACAACTTGCGTGCTCCTGCTGAATGCTCCCATGCATAATAAGAGTTGTTCTTTTGCATTTTCCCAAAAATTTCCACCAACTTGCACTTGAACTTCAAACATCAAATTCTCCGAATCCTTAGAACTTCACCCAATCCACAATCCTCGACATTACCTCATTTCGGCCAATTTCTCCGATTTCCTCCACAGTTGTAATCAACGAAATTCAAGGTAATCTTCAATTCACTAAAACCCCTCTGAAGTTCCTCTATCAGCCACCAAAAAAAACTAGATCGCTTCAATTAGAACGAAACCCTAACTTGTCGGCGTCATTTCCTTCTAGGGCTTCGATTCCCCGATTGCAAACCTATGAAATTGAAGCATAAAAACTTTCAGATTGAGAAATTAAACAACATCAATTAAGCAATCCAAACCTCGAACCATCGAAATGAATGAGCTCCAATCCCGACAACAAGAATACAATAATAAATATCCCCAACCTCACACCCCACCCTACCCCCACGTGCGTGAATACCGATATTCTGTTTTGCGTCCGGTGACAGGGTTTGAAAGATTACGGAGAGAGAAAGAAGGAGAGACCTGCGGAATTTTTCCGATTCAGCAGAGACAGATACAGGGAAAAGAACGACAAACGGAGAGAGAAAGTGGAGATATATAGGGAAGGCAGGGTTGTGCGTTTTAACTAACCAAAAATAAATCGAAAAAACGATGTCGTTGCGTCCCCGTCAGACGCCGAGGCCCAAGCGTGGTGGTACTTTGCGCAAGCCGAAGGGCAGGGAAGATCGGGCAGCTTCGGTCAGGGGAGACGGGACACGGGCAGTGAAAAATTGCATTAGCCAGTGAGCTTGCGTTTTAGGTTTAAAGGCTTCCGTTTTATGATGTCTCCATGTAACATTATTCCTTTAGGAGTTGGTAATTGGTATTATTGTCAACAATGGATGAGAGAACCCACTAACGGGTTGAGAGTTCAAAAATCGTATAAGTCATTACGTTATTTTTACATTATTGTCTAGGTGTCACAATGTGAATGTGTGGTGAGAAAAAGTTGAACACTCACTTACCAAATCAAGTGTTAACACTTATATAGTAGTCTAAAGTAATGCCAAAAATTAGTGTCTCATATCATAACTCGTGAAAGTTTGATACTTTATGGGTTGTTTCAAACAGTTTAAAGGAGATTGTAAAGTAAATTTAGGTGTTTCCCGCATGATTTTAAATTATTTCCATCCTCTACCATTACTATTTTTTATAGATTTAAAATTTATATCTTGAAATGTGTAAGGAATTGAAAATGTGACTACATTTTCTACTATTTGTGATCTCATTAAAACATCTAATCCTAATCTACATTATCTTCTTTGGTTATATTACTAGAAACACGCATTAATGGAGTTGATGTTGCTAGAATTATCGATAAAATTAGTAATGGATTGATTCATTCCTTTTGATATTATGGCGTAGTACTTTATCTATTTCCATGCCTTGCTAAAAAAATCTTATATATTTTCATAAATAATTATGATTGACAATTTATTCATATGTGTTTATCATGACATTTTGTACATCCTTTAATTTATCTGCAGTGTTTGGCTCTCAAAACCCTCGGGTGAGGAGAACCTTATGACAAACACTTATGATGATTGCTTACTCCACCCACGATTGGCCATAGGCCATGGCTGAACTAATCCAAAAATTTCGCCCGGGCTAAACCCCCCAAAAATATAGCCTGGGCATAAATTTTTTAATAAAATTTTTATCAATAAATAAAATATTAATATAATATAAAATAACATAATATAAGATGAAAATAATATCACTACAGAACTCAATACTAAAAAATATTTGACAAATCATGAAATCTTTCATGGAAAAGTATGCAAATCAATCGAAAAATTTCCAATGCCATAAAATTGATTGCCTACAAATTTGTATGAAAATTTGTATGGTGTAGTAAAATTGATTACCATTTTTAATAAAGTTTAGCATTTAGGGTTTACAGAATTTAGAGTTTAAAATTTAATTTTTATGGTGGCAAAGCCGCCACAGTATTATTTATTATTTTTAAATATAATATAATATTTAGTTAAAGTTATCGTGATATTTATTACCGGTTTTAATACGATTTATAAAGTTTAAGTTTTATAGTTTAGGATTTACGTTTTTCGGCGGTGAGGCCGACATAATATTGATTATCATTTTTTTAGTAAAAATTGATATTTAGGATTACAGGGTTTAGAATTTAATTTTTTTGATGGTAAAACAAACGTAATATTAATTATCATTTATAATAGAATTTAGGATTTTAAAATTATGTCAAATATACTTTAGTTCTAAAATTGTAATAATCTGTTAATAGGCTAACTGATATATGACTTCTCCACTCATTGGGTGGCCCGTGTTCGAATCCACATACTAACCATTTTAATTGATTTAAAAAAAACTAATCCAGAGAAGTTGCCGCATGGCCCAACAAAAAAATTTGGGGCAGACCTGCAATTGAACCAGGTTGTAGCCTGGGCCCGCCCCAATGTAGGTCTGCCCTTGGCCATAGTCGATTTCAATGCCTTTCTGAGTAAAGAGGACAAAACCGGAGGGAGGGTATCTTTAGGTTGTCCTCATTTTAAAATGGATTGATTATGCTAATTTGGTCTCTTTGGGCTTTATAGGCTCTCGGTACACATGGGCTAGAGGAAGATGTCATGAACGGATCGATTGGTCTTTAGTTAATGAAACATTTATTGCCATTTTCTCTCGTAGTGTGGTTAAGCATCTCTCCAAGGTGTCATCTGATCATTCTCTTCTATGTATCTCATTTGGATCACAACCGGTTGAATCAAGGATTGAAGGCTCTCCTTTTAGGGACTACAAAGCATTGGAGGCAAATAGGATTGGTATGACTGGATTAGGTGTCACTAGAATTCGGATCTCTCCTTACCTGAAGCTTTATTATATTTGCAAAGCTATATAGAAGATAGGAAGGTAAACCATTTTAGTAAGGGATGAGTTCTATGTACCCATAAGTTTACCTATAATTTTACATCTCATCCCAACCATTAACTTAACACGCATTGAATGGCTGAGATTTCAAACAGTTTAGAATCACGTGACCAAGCAAAATCCTTCCTTTATCATTGCCTTCTTCTTTCTCCACCACTCCCACTCAGCGCGTTGGTCTATCAGAAATATTCTGTCACTCCGCCGCCGGAATTGTGTTGCTCCAGATTGCCGGAATTGTGCTCCACTCCTGACCGGAAATCTTGTGGTGAGTTAAGGTTCATTAATTTTCGTCACTCCTTCACTTTCTGTCGAATCTGTGTTCCTTCTTTTATCTGCTAGTAAGAGATGGAATCGCCGATGAGGCAATCACGCAGTTCCGGAGGAAGGATCGTCGGGGAATAGCCGGAGATGGCGGAGGAAGGGATGGCTCGTCGGGGAATCGTCAAAGATGGCGGAGGAAGGGATGGCTCGTCGGAGATGCCAGGGGGTTGCTGGGGGATGGGATTGCTGGGAATCGACGGGGATGGTGGAGGAAGAGATGGAATCGTCGAGGATGGTGGGGGATCGTTGGGGGATGGGATTGCCGGAGGATCGTCGGGTGATGGTGGGAGATCGTTGGACAATTGCGGAGGAAGGGATTAAACTGCCCTTGGATTGGCCGGAAATAGGATTCAAGAAAGTTTCTACAATTTGAGAGAATGGCGGAGGAAGATGGTCACGTGACCTTGTTTTTCTTTTTAATGTGTTATTAATTCTCAACCATTAGATCATGACAGGTGGATGGATTGGAT
>JAOYMZ010055250.1:0-13546 GCA_025802335.1 Pinguicula primuliflora
CGTTCACTACTACTTAAAATAGGAGTAGAGATGCACAGTTCAAAAGGAAATATCAAAAAGCTTAAACCTTAAGCTTCCCAAGTATATTCCAAATTTGCTAATGGAATCTGACCTTAGATTCACATTCACTTCACATAAAAAAAAAAGACTTCTTTGTACGTTTACCAATCGTCCAATATTCATTCGTTTCGAATAATATAAATAATAGTGGTCACTGTCTGATACTGCACAACAGTAGACAGCTGATACCATTTTGCTTTTACTTTCTACTTGCTTTACCAAAAGCTTGGATAATCGGGCTAAGCAAGTGAAAAAAGTGGAGGGGCCATTACTTTCATTAGCAAGGAGATATGAAAGTGGACGAGGATGAAGTTTCAATAAGAAAAGCAGAAGAAGACCCTGAAAAATAAAAACATAAATCACAGCCACAAGAACTGGCCTTTTCAATAAGGATTTAAAGGTACTACTGGTTGCTATTGGAAGAAATAATTCTGCTATTGTATCTTATCTTATTTAAAGTGAGTAAAGATGAGAGACATCTGAACACAATGTTAGGGGAAAGAGAACATCAGTGAAGCATGTGGTAGAAAACTACGAGTAGGATGTCGGCCTTCGCCTTGACCGAATTCCCGCTTAGCCCACTTATAAGCCCGTTTAGGCGGGTGCATTGGCCGCATAGGCGCTGAGCAGCCCCTGGCCATCTAGGGTCCGCCTACCGCTTTCTCGAACACTGATTAGCATTCATGGGTTTGTCTAACATGTATAAATACGCAGTTTGGCTTCATTGAACATTATTCAGTTCAAAATGAGTTGATGCAATAATCTTGGATTTGTGAAGCAGCTTCTACAGACAAAGTGCACCCAAGCTTTCAACTCAAGTCTATGATTTACCAATCAGTTTTCTTTTGTTAGAGACAATGTCTAGGTCATTTTTGGACATGGCTGATGAAGCAAAGTAACCACTTTCTCCCACCTTGAGGCAAATGGATTCTTTTCCTTTTTTTTTCCATTTTTTTTGGGTGTGGGGTTCTGGGGATTCTGCATTGCTTATATTATGCTATCTGTTGGAAAAGAAAAAGTTTCATTTCTTTTGTGAGTTTTATATTCAAAGATAGGAGGACTCCTTTTATGAGTTGCCTAACTTTGAACTGATCCAAGTGCCTGTTTTAAGTACTAAAGCAATGGCTGAAGGCTTAATGGACCCCCAAAAATATGCTGCCAGGAATTCTAATCAAGATTCTCTGTGTTTTTTACTTGGGATTTGCTTCATCATAATGCTTCTATTATCCTGATTGTTGAGGTGCATGCTGGTTTCTTGCCACGAACTTTGTCTGGTTATATTTCGCTATTTTCTATCTTTACAGATACATTTTGGTTGTTTGTTCTTATTTTTCCCTTTTTTACCTCTAGAACATAATATATTTTGTTGGTTTGTATGGATATGTTGGTAAACTTGTGACACCTGACATAATAGGGAATAGGACACTGATCCTTTGTATTTCATGTTTCTGGCAAAATTATTTGATTGTGAATATAATCAAAGAGCCATCTCTCTGTTTTCTATTTGCAATCCAGGACTATCTTCTCCTTGAAGAAATGCTCCACTGGTCATAGCTTTGTTGACCTTAAGCTCATCATCTTTTATTTTCTTCTGTTTTTCCTTTTGATCACTCAAGCTTCAGGACCTTGTGATTCCGCTTTCATTTAACGACTCAATACGCCCGCTCCTCCCAGTATCCGAGAGTTACTCTCTAGACTAATCTAGGGGGTCTTCACTAACGACTCGTATTTCACTGTGAAATTGTTTTCTTGTATTGAGTTTCAGGTATTTGAATGACTACTCCAACAACTCAATTTGCTCCATCGAACAGACTAGGCTTGTATGATCCACACCATCAAATCAGCATGTGGGATGGAGCATTTGATGGTAATATCAGCTCAGGATCAGATATATGCATGATCACAGGAGCAGACATGAAGATTAAAGATAAGGTGTAGACTGTGTAGATTCGCCATAGATATAACCATAATAAATGCTTAGATTTCTGCTGGTGTTTCCCGGTTTTGAGTTAGAACATCTGACTCATATGCCAGCCAGAGTATACGTGTGATAAATTACTGGAGCAAGCTGAGGATAGTCAATCATCAAGAAGTATTTCAGAGAAGGTGAGCCCATATCAAGCAAGCATGGATACTAACTGAAGTTCTAAAGTTGGATGACTTGCATAGTTTCTGTTTTATTTTAATTTTTGACAGATACAAAGACGGCTGGCTCAAAACCGCGAAGCAGCTAGAAAAAGTCGTCAGCGAAAGAAGGTTTTAGTTCATCAATGCTTCATTGATATAAGCTTGGAACCTTTTTCAGTTTAATAACATTGGAAGGCCCTCTTTCTTTCAGGCTTATGTTCAGCAATTAGAAACAGCTCGCGTGAAGCTGGCACAGCTTGAGCAAGAACTGGAGAGAGCAAAGCAAAAGGTGAGGAATATGATAGTGTTCGAGAAAGCGCCGGCGACTAAGGCTCTCCTAGTGCCTAGCCGGTCTAAGCACCTGCTTAGGCGCCAATAAGCGGGTGATTAGGCGGCATTTGGGCAAGGCGTCGACTTGCCTAGGCGGGCAAGGCGACCGATTTCTCGAACCGAGAATATGACTGATTCAAAATTGTAATACAATCCCATCTGCAAAAACTTCAATCAACTCATACATGCATGCAGGGTTTGCTCATTGCTGGAACAACTGCTAACATGGCATTATGTGGAACTGTAAACTCAGGTATGCCAAGGCATTGTTGCTCAATCTGGACAAATTTGCTGCAATCTTATTATCAAATGATGGGACTTGGAGATTCATGTGAAGGTACGTCTGCATTTGCGATGGAATACAGCCACTGGAAAGGCGAGCAAGAGAGAAGAGTTTCTGAGCTGAGAAAGGCTCTGCAGTCACCTACAAGTGATGCAGATCTGCGTTTGGTGATTGAGAATGTCTTAAATCACTACTGCGATTTGTTTCGCATGAAAAAAAATGCTGCAACAAGTGATGCATTCTACTTAGTATCAGGCATGTGGACGACCTCAGTCGAGCGATTCTTCCTCTGGATTGGAGGTTTCAGACCATCAGAGCTCATAAGCGTAAAAACTTCCAACTCTTGGTTCAATCTTTAGTCTTTTGAGTACAAAATCAGTCCCTCTATATCAGTGTTCGACTAGACATACCCTAGACAGTCTTATAAGTGGCCAGAATTCGAACAAGGCAGAGGGCGAATTCTAGTGTCTAGACGGTGCCTAAATGGCCCAGACAGCTGTCTTCTCAAACAGAGCTCTATATACGTAGTTGTGCATCATATGCAAGCTGTAGGAAGTAAAATTGAAGCTTGTGAAGACATCTTCCCAACCATATATTACATATTGGAATTGTCATATACACAGCCTTATATGTACTTTTGGATGTAAGGGTTGTACACCCGACATTACTCTCTCTCTATATATATATATATTTCAAACGGCAAC
This sequence comes from Pinguicula primuliflora, assembly GCA_025802335.1. NCBI lineage: Eukaryota > Viridiplantae > Streptophyta > Magnoliopsida > Lamiales > Lentibulariaceae > Pinguicula > Pinguicula primuliflora. Next base: position 3,505 of record JAOYMZ010055250.1, read on the forward strand.
ACTAGTCAAATCCTATACCTTTACAAACAAATCCCTTCAACTGCCAGAGAATGTAGTTTCAGTAGATCTTTTCATGATTTCTTCAATTCAAGATGTCCAATAGTATTAGAGGAACTGAAACATGGATCACCTCATGAGTTGAACCTAAAGAATTTGTTTCTGCTTGCAGGTTGTAAAGCCACACCTTGAGCCATTGACTGATCAGCAAGTTGCTAGTGTGAGTAACTTAAGACATTCTTGTACACAAGCTGAGGACGCTCTATCTCAAGGAATGGAAAAGCTGCAGCAGACTCTGGCACAGAGCATAGCATTTCTTGCTGCAGGAGCTGGAAGCTACAACTCTCAGACGGCATCAGCTTTGGAGAAATTGGAAGCTTTGGAAGGCTTTGTTCAACAGGTATGCTTCGCGTTTCATGAACACACAAGTTTTTCCCTGCATCTATGTTTACATCCCTTCAGCGCAAGGGGAGTTTAGTCAGATTCTTGATGAGTTTGAAGTACTGTAAACACAGGCTGACAATCTCCGTGAACAAACTCTGCGCCAGATGTCTCGTGTATTGACTACACGCCAAGCAGCAAAGGGCTTCGTCGCTTTCGGTGAGTACTTTCAACGTCTGCGTGCAATCAGTGCCCTGTGGTCTGTTCGCACGCCTCGTGATCCCATATGATCTGTCAAAGCAGCATAACTGGTTGGTTTGTCCTGTTTGGTACACGAGGCAACATAGTCAGTACTTTTTACTTCAGCTATACCAGCTCAAGCTCACCTGCACTGAAATGCATGCAACCGGTACAGTATTAGTAGTGTTTGTACGTAGTGATCTGGTTGTCAGTTCTAAGTATGATATCTCCAGTAATTATGATAAACCTCGAGAAGCTACTCTTCTTGGATTTGACAAGCTATTGTCATAATAAGAATGTGGGTGCAATTCTGAATAATATTAGTCATCACTGCTGAAAATAAGTCAAAGAGGATTGCCCTACTCGTTCTGAGGGTGACAATTGGACTCAAAGTTCATATCCCTCAGCAACATGAACTTATCACATATGACTAAACCTCGATACGTTTCCTACGTTATAAAAAAATGGCTGAAAATAAATTGATCATTCAAGCTGAAATGGCCTCATTATAGTCTCACTGCTTTCACAAAAGCCGTAACAGCTAATGAGAACAATTACCTTGAGTAATAGCAGTAACATATTTATGCTTTCTATAACTAAGTAAAGTAAAACGTATTTAAGTATTTTGGCCAACTCTATTGAATGAACGTATACGGTCACTAGTGAACCTGCATCTGCAAATCATTCGCTGGATATGTTATTGTTTTTATCGCCCAGTAGTTGAATGCAGGTGGTCTCAAGTTATGAATCAGAACTTGTATACGCAGAATGTCTTTCCACAATGAGTTTGATCAGCGGTTCCTCAACATCAGCACTAGCCCGAGCCTTGTCTCGTTGTACTGTGATGTGTCCATCCTTTGTAACGACTATAACTTCCTCTTTACGCGTTAGTAGCTCATTGGCGATAACCAAGTGCATGTCGTACTTCTTAAGGGCCATGGAAGCCTTCTCAATGAGTATCATTGTATCTGTCTCCAGCTGACATGTTATGCACAGATATATATCATTAATCAGCTGAGAAATGCCACATATGCAACACGATCAGATAGTAAAAGAAGAACGATGAAATCAAAATTTTGCAAACTGATGATCACATGTGAAGAGAGATTCAACATTGCAACTTTTACTGCACGTACGACAGATAAGGGGAGGAGTAATTGGCCATGCTGATTCCTCAAATTTGTGTGCTATTTGTCGTACAAAAACCGTCTTCTATAAAGGCCTTCAACGTCATACTAGATGAGTTCCATGATAATGTGAAATGCAGACAAGGTGAAATAATTTTTACCTTAAATGATATGCAAAAGGCCAATGGCGCCCAATCTTTTCTCAACACCGAAAGCATTTTAGGGACTTGAGCAAGTCGCATGTCGAGCGGACCAGAACTAGATTGAATTTTATGCAATGCCTGCATTGAAGAGATGATACCATGCTATTAACTAGTTGCAAGTAAAATTGGTAGCACGATCCACTTCAAGTGGTATCGTAATGAATCATTCCACTCTAGTATTAACTCTCAAATAGGTAATTTGAGTAGATTGGCTCACTATACCATGGTTTCCCAAGGAACATAGAAATCAGAAACTGCAGCAGCAAGATAAAACAACGCGTTTCGTCCAAGACTCCTCATTGATAGTGCTATCAACTGCAGAATCTGTGGTGAAGAGTGACCCATTGTAAACTAACAGTAAATGTGTAAATGTAGGATTTGGGTGCCTACAATTACCGAGCATCATCATAGGCTGTGGTGAAGAATGACACATAACATTGGTCATCTAAGCAGAAATCAAATACACTAGCCAATGGTACCATGCATTCGATGTTTTTTCACCACACTATCAAGAGAAGAAAGGACTAGACTTTAAGAGGCAAAAGAGTTCTTGTAACAAAGGTCAAATTAGAAACGAACTACAACTTTATCGTTGCCAATTGCCACTGGGCTTATAAAAGACGAATGTGCTCCCCACTATCAAGCCTTTTATTATCTTTGTAACCAAACATGGCCAAAAATCTAAGACTGATAGCCGAACAGGGGGAATTTATACTCACAGTTACAGTCTGCTCAGGAGTTATATTTCTCATTTCACTAATGATCGACTTCAATTACCTCAGTCCACAGGAGATCGTTGAGTAACACCAATTAGTACGGGAGAATAAAAGTGAGCCAACCTGAAGATACTCGAAGATGGTGGTAAAAGAAAGCTTCAGCAAGGTGCCTCGTGTTACGGCCTGCAAAAGGATTAAACACTCTCAGCGTAGTCCAAGCACACCAGGGCCTAGCAAAGGGAGAGGAATAAATCACGGGGAGTCCTTACAGAATGATGGTCATTGATAGCACTTTTGACTGCTTCCGCATATGCAGGGTCTACTGGAATTTTAAAAAGAGATTTTACTGTCAATGAATAAACTGTTGATCATGTTATGCGCATTCAGTTACACAGAACTGTTGGTTTTAGGGACTTAATTTAGAGAGCAAACAAACAGATTTCAGCAAGAAAGATTTGGTTTTTATCAGGAACAGAGCTTCCCTGTTCTTCTGGTTCGTTTGTTCGAAGGGTTTACTGTTAGTATGTGGGAGAAGTGTAATTGAGAAGGAAAGATTATCTTTCATTTCATTTTTCAAATATTTATACAAAGGCAGTTTTCATAACAAAAACAAAAGTCGCCCTTTTTCACCAACATGTTTCTTAACATGAAACGTACCCATACAAACCAAACATAAACATACATACTGATACATTTCAGACAAACACAGAACTGATATTTCATTTTCTACTACACAACATTCAGCATCACTTATCTTTCAACAAGAACAGTGATCTGATGAGATTGAAAGAGTTCAATCATCTAACAGAAAGTGCAGCTACTGGTGAAAGAAACATTGAAAATCATAGAAACTTGAAATATTTCCTATCACTATTGAATTGACATTCACTGTTATAAGTTATCAAGTACTTCATTCCAGAAATATATGGAAATTAGTATATAAGGCATGTACTAGAGAACCCACCGGTGATATTTGAATCAGAAGTTACTTGGAAGCATTCAAGCAATGGATCATCGGGAAGAGACCTGCAATATGGCTGGCACGTCCCTCTGTTTATACATCCAACAGTAAGATACATCTGTTAAAGATGAGCAACTACTCTATAAAGGTAGGACAACGAGTCTCTTGAGTACCTACCTTCTGTGGAGAAATACCACAGAGTATCCAGCTTTAAGAAAATATCTGTAGCCCCAATGCAAAACTGCCTTATGTCAGATATAGAAGAGAAACGTCGGAAATAAATAGATGCAAACAAAATGTAGCTTACTCTGTTGATGTAGCTCCTCTATGCCCCGAGCTGAAATTGTCAATGTAACGAACGCATCTCTGTTCTAGAGGAACAGTTGTTCCTCCAGACGTGACACATACAACGCTACTGGCTATTCCATTCTCTGAAGACACATTTAACGAGTCCGAGCAGAAAATGTCAAAACTAGCAAATGAACTATGAAAGGGAAGCTTACCAAAAAAAACTATAAAGGGTAAAGTAGGAGAGGTTGGAGTCTTGGAGACTGGGGAGTGAGAGAGGCATTAAGTCTGTGATCTCTTTAGGCAGTTAAATATTTGACTTACCCCTAGGTGAACAATTCATATTAATGAAATCTTCTAGTTTCCTTTTGATTTCTGTGTCACCCTTTAAAGGAGGAGCAGAATCAAAGAAGGCTCTGATATCTTCATGATTTGTTCCTTCATTAGATGCTGAACCATCCATGGTATCAATTAACTGAATCTGTTACATAAAATGTCCGTCAACCTGATTGGAGCTGATATATAGGAAAAGTGGAAAACCAAAATAACATCATAGGCGATATTGAACAATGGCGCTGCAGAGTAATATCAATCAACAACGTGAATTCACATCAACAATTTCTCAAACAGAATATCAACAACCGAATTCTAGATTGTTTTACCACTCATATCATCGTCCTTCAAGCCATATACTGCATGCATCACTACCCATTCTCCAAAAAACTTGACAATAAAATAAACTTTTCCCAGCCTAGATTGAAAGACTAGCATTTTCTGATCATGTAAACAGAAATACGTGTACCCCAGAAAGAATCCATAAAAAAGAAAAGAACTTTCATGTTCCAACAGCCACCCACGTAAGCGGAAAGATCATTCATGTTAATTCATCTGAAATAGTTCAAAATAAGCTCTACCTTTTTTTTTCGAATGATGGATTAAGGTAATCTTGCACTGCCGGAAATTAGATTGAGCACAGCCTCTATAAATAGCAAGTCGGATCAACGTCTTGAGGTAACTTCGGCGACTGAAATCCATAAATATCATCAACAACTCATGCCCGCTGTACCTAAGCTCCACCTATGGCGAATTCAGATAATTTAATAATCAAAAATGCTTTGGTCACCGACATTAATAATATCGCATACCCGTTTATGCAATTTATGAAAAGGGACTTCAAACCGCACCGTACTAAAGCAGTTCTTCCATTTATGTCCCAAGTACGAAGAGATCGTGGTGAACGATCGGCCACCAAGCTGGTGAAGAAGAAAAGGTGTACAAATCCGATTAAAAACCCGGCCCCATCTACCCCGAGTGTAAAAAATATTTTGAGGGCGTAGGGTGGCGGGGTGATGGGGAGAACTTGAAAAACTGTTGTGTCGCTCGAGGAGAGGTAACAAGGTATTGCATCTGTCGTTTCATATGTATTTTTCTTTTCTCCATATCGATAAATGAGCCATTTTATGATTTAAGGATTTTAATTTTTGCCCATGATTAGGCTGTACACAAACCGAGATAGAACGAACGGACAGTTTTCGAGTTCGGTTCGCGACGAACTCTGTTGTTCGAGCTCGGTTCGAGTCTGTTCGTGAGCGGCTCGCAAACAGGCTCGCGAACGAGCTCACGAACATGTTTGCGAATAGGCCCGCGAACGAGCTCACGACATGTTTGGGAACAGACTTGCGAACAGGCTCACGAACGAGCTTACGAGCCGATCTCACGAGCTTTTTATTAGTTTTTAATTTTTGTTTAATATATATTAAAAAAATTAAATAATATAATATTATTACATTAATGTTCGCGAGCGGCTCGTTAAGGGTTCGCGAACAAACTCGAGCTCGTTAAACTTGTTCGCGAACACGAGTTCGGGCTCGAGCTCGTTATGCTTAACGAACCGAACGAACATGCTTTTAACGAGCCGAATACGAGCTTGTTCGCGAATAGCTCTGTTCGTTTACAGCCCTACCAGTGATACATTTGTAATTTCCTTTCATTTTCAAACACAAGGGCGACCTAGAAATAATATTTACTTCGGGTTGAGCTTTAAAAATATTAAAATCGGCCCTGGACTGGCTTAAAAATTCTTGAGCTGATGAACAGTTCCGCAAGTTTTTTTTTGTTTTTTTTGTTCCGCCAGTTTTCAAACACACGTTTGTCGTCTATTTTCATCAGTGTTCGAGAAGTCGGCCGCCCCGACGATAAGTCGCCTGAAACCTCATTGGCGCCCCGTTTTGGACCTAATCAGTGTGGCTGGGCAGCCCTTGCGGTGAGACGGCCGCCCCTGGTCTGTTCGGCCCAAAACAGCCCAATTTCATATTTTTGTACTGTTCAAGTTCTAACCTAACGCAACTAACATAAAAAAGTTCTAACCTAACGCACCTAACAAAAAAAAGTTCTAACCTAATGCAGCTAACAAAAAAAATTTGAGTCAGATCACGAGGCTGAGAATGAGATCGAGGCTGACGAAGAAGAAGGACTACCTATGGAGATTAATGATGAAATTTGATATCTAAACAATTTGAATATTGTTTTGTAAAACTTTAACTTCTTTTTTAGTGTATTTTTGTATTCTATTTATGTTAAAACCTTTTTTTATATATTTTTTTGATTAAAAAATAAAAAAATAGGGGGAAGGAATTGCGCTGGTCGACCGACTAGTCGACCAAGTCGCTGGGCGGCTGGGGGCCGACCCGCCTCCGCCGTCTGACTTCTCGTACACTGATTTTTATCCACGTATAGTGATGGGCTCAAAGGCCCAATCCTGTAAAAAAAACATTTTGTTTTTTGTTAGTGAAATTAATTGCCTACCAAAAAAATTTGGTTTGCCACGATTGCACTGATTGTCAAATGCAACTTGTGTTATCCGATAACCATTAGGTTATCCACAACCTTTGAGGAAGTTTCCTCCCTTTTATCTATACATATCACATTAAAGCACTTTTCTCTCACTACACCTCATCTTTACTACACTCATATTTTCTCTCTCCAATCTTTCCTCCATATTCCACAATCATAAAAGGAAATTTCCTCTTTTTTTAATATTTACAATTTCATTATTATTATTTTATCTATATTAATCCATTTTAATTATTAATTCAGTATTAATTAATTAATCTAGATTAATATATATATATTATCCATTTTTAAAAATATTAATCCAGTATTAATTAATTAATCAAGTATTAATCTATACAAATCTATATTATTCTTGTTTTAAAATTCTAATCCTGTATTAATTAATTAATTTGATATTAATCTTTTGTCTATACATATATCGAAACATAATTAATTAATACACTTTCACCCAATCTGATATTAATTAATTAAATAATCTGGTATTAATATATTAATTAATTCGGTATTAATATATTAATTAATTTGGTATTAATATATTAATTAATCGGGTATTAATATTCACCTAATCTGGTATTAATTAATTAATTCATTCACATTTTTTTTGATTAGGTGGAAGGAAAAACTTCCGCCCACCTTCCAAACGTCCATAGAAGATGGATAAGGTAGTAACCTGCAATCTGTTACCACCAAAAAGGGAGGGAATTTTCTCTCCCCTCGTGGACAGCCTTATAGCCCACAATTACCGCCTTTGGTCGTGGAAGTGAGGGGATGACCTAAGAAAAGAATAGATTATCTAGTAAACAAATTGGTATACCATTATGGTAGCTTCATTTATATGCATTCAAGGGAAAATTAATTATAAAAATTAGTAAATCACAAATAACATTATTTCAATAGCAACTCTTTGATGTTCACTCGTGCTACACTACAATTATGGTCCTTTAAAAAGTTAACATTGACATTAAATGATGAAAGCACTCACAGATCATGGGTTCGAATTCCCTTAACGACATTACCTATGAAAAAAAATGATGAAAGCACAACCATTTTTAAATGGTGGCAGAGGAACACTACTAGTTAAAGATGAAGTTATCGATGTTTTTATGGATCTCGATCCATATTGCGTTGATCACTCTCTTACATGGAGTCATCAATGTCTTTATGGATCACCATCTACATGAGGTGAAGTATATTATTAATTGATTAAAGTAGAGACGTGGACTATAAGTGGGATGCGAATCAATGGTGAATGGCATACTGAAGTTGGGACAGCAAAACAGCACATCCATGAAAAGTTCCAGACACACTACCAAGCCTGTTCTGAAGGAAAGCCTATGATGGAATGGCAGCTAGAAAACACAGTGACAATGGAGGAGAATCTGAAGCTAACTGCAAAATTCACTGAGGAAGAAATTGTGGAAGCACTCAGATCATGCGGAAGCTCTAAAAGTTCAGGCCCTGACAGTTTTAACTTTCGTTTCATCAAACATTTCTGGCCTATGATGAAAAAAGATATCCTAGCTTTCTTTGACGAGTTTTGGAGAAAATCAAAACTTATCAAAGGCATGAACGCTACATTTGTAACACTGGTTCCAAAGAACTCAAATCCAGAACACATCTCGGACTTCAGACCAATATCCATGGTCATGAGCATCTATAAACTACTACCCAAGGTATTGGCGGCCAGATTGAATAGAGTATTACCAAGGCTTATCTCTATACACCAGACAGGCTTTATTCCTAAGAGACACATACTAGACAGTGTGGTTCTAGCAAATGAAGTACTGTCTGAAGCTAAGGCAAAGAAGAGAAACGTTGCACTCTCCTCAAAGTTGATTTTCAAAAAGCTTTTGACATTGTACACTGGCCATACTTATGGAAAATGATGGACCTATATGGGTTTGACAGGAAATGGATATTATGGATGCAAGGATGCATTGAATTAGCATGGATATCTATACAAGTGAATGGAAGCCCGTGTGGCGAATTTTAAATGGGGAAAGGGTTGTGGCAAGGAGACTCACTATCTCCACTCCTATTTGCCGTTGCAGCGGAGGGCCTAAATGAACTGATCACGAGAGATGTTCGCTCTGGGAACGTATCAGGTTACAAAGCAGGTGAGGGACAGGTGCGAATAATGCACCAACAGTTCGCAGATGACACATTGCTGTTTGGAGCAGGAACAAGGCAAGACACTCTGGCTTTTAAAAGGATTCTGCGAACCTTCAAAATATTGTCTGGTTTGAAGGTAAACTTCATGAAAAGCATGCTTTACTCGGTTAACTTGGAACAGACTAAAGTGCAGGAGCTAGCATCTTTACTGAACTGTAAAATAGAGACAATCCCATTCACATATCTGGGTGCACAGATTGGGGCTGATCCACGGAAAGCAAAAACTTGGCAGCCAGTGATTAACACGATAGAACGAAGACTCTTGGGATGGGAAAAGAGATACCTCTTGCCGGGAGGAAGAATTGTTCTTCTCAAATCCGTACTCACCTCTGTACCCTTATACTACTTATCCATCTACAAGGCTCCTGTTAGCATCTTGAGAAAACTGACAAGTCTGATGAGGAGATTCCTATGGGAGGCACAGTAAATGGATCCAAAAAGATACCCTGGGTTAAATGGAAACTAGTATGCTTGCCTAGAAGGAAAGGTGGCTTGGGCGTGAGGCAACTGAAACAATTCAATGAAGCTCTCCTTGGAAAATGGGGGCAGAGATTGCATATGGAAGAAAACAATGCCTGGATTGAGGTGATCAAATCACTATATGGCAAAGCTACAGTATCCACTATCAGACACAAAATTCAACAGCCTCCAGGCAAGACATCAAACTGGTGAAAGGATCTCATAAAAACCACCCTATCTAAAGCTTGGTTCTACAACAAAATGAGCAAACAGCTAGGAAATGGGACAGAGACAAAATTCTGGATAGAGCCATGGATCAATGGGGAAGCACTAGCTGATAAATATACGAATCTATTCTCTTTAGCAACAGACAAATCAATAACAGTGCAAGATAAGGGAGATTACCTCACCGAATGGGTATGGATATGGCACTGGAAACGCCCCTTGAACAGTGAAGAGGAAACTACATTCTCTGATCTCCTCAACATGCTACATCAAGCCCCAGAACCATCAAACAATCCGGATACCTGGAAATGGAACGGTTCTCAGCAGACTTAATACAACACATCTCAAATATATGAGGAGCTGATGATTACAGAATGGCAAGAGATAAATCTGGATGCATCAATATCCAAGGTATGGAAC
>JAOYMZ010055261.1:0-13543 GCA_025802335.1 Pinguicula primuliflora
TCTCTCAATACTCACTGCTCGAATCTCTTGAACTCTGATTCTTGGCCTCTATTCTCTGCTTGAGAGCTACTGATTTTTGGCCGAAACCTCATTGGTTGCTGATTTCCGATTGTCCGTTTTGAGAGAAACGGTGTGGTGCTTCACTGTCCGAAATCCAAATCTCATTGCCTTTGTTTCCCAGCGATCTATAGTGACGGCCATGGTGTTTCCGGTCAAAAGCCCGGCGTGTCCCTCAGTTTTTCGGTTCTATTCTGATGGCCTGAAGAAGGACTACATACTGCTAATTAATTTGGACTTTACTGCCAGATTTCGATTTTTATTCGCCTTCATTTTGTTATCATCGTTCTGTTTTCCGAAGAACTAACTGAGTTCTTGTTTTTATTGGCAGATCCGACAAGATCGATTTCCTACAATGGTATCAGAGCGAGGTTACCGCTCAGATTTGGTTCTGGTTGTGGTTTGCATGTCTCATTTCTGTTGAGATCTATGACTTCTGGTAGTAGATCCGTAATCTGTCGGTTGAAATTTTTTGATTCGCTGAGTTTTACTGGTAGTTCAATTTTGTATTGAACTGTTACTGTTGAAATTCGTACTTATCGGATATTCTGTGATCTATCTACATTTTGTGTATACTATTGAGATCATTATTGGAGTTACTACGAATTTGTTAGATATTCAGGCTTGCATGTGACATTTCTAACTGGATCTATGACTCGCATGTAATTCTGCTAGATCTGTTGTCAAGTTGATCTTGAGATACTGAACTGTTTTGGCTCCTTTGTCATACACTGCTGAAATTGAACTACATGCGTAGTTAGCCTGCTCGCTGTCACTGAATAAACATTTTTGAAAAACGACTTGTTTTCAAAACTGTCACATTTTATTGAAAATCTTTGATACTGTGAATTTTTTAAACAGTCTACAAAGGTTTAGTTACAAAATATTCTGCTGCGTTTTGAAATTCAAAAACTGTTGACTTACGCTGATCTGATACTGTCTGGTAAATTTAGAGTTCTCTACTATTTGTCTATATACTATCTGTTTGGCACTATTGGATTCTGAAAAATAAAGACAAACATAATTAAAACGCCTCCAGACAACAGATTCTACATCAAAATATACTGGATTGGGGCTTATACACACTGCCCCGAGTAAGTCCACTTTTATCCCTTTTTGCACTCTTAAGGTTGGCCTATGAGCCTGAGGTTGGCTTGTGAGCCTGAGGTGCTTTTACTACTTTGGCCCATGAGCCTTGATTGCTATTATCTGGCCTGTGAGCAAAACTGTTTACTGCTTTGGCCCGTGAGCCTTGCCTGATTTACATTGAGTGTGATCTAGGGGTCTTAGAGAGGAACCCTTGAGGACCTCTATGGGACATCCCTTGCTTGCTTGAGTCTATTGCTAGAGTGGCCTTTTAATTAGCAATTTTTCTGAACTGAGTTAACTCTTGAAAAAGAGTTCTGAGGCTATAATATCTAGCTTAAAATTTCTCCTGTCTGCTCCTTGTGAGTACTTGAAAGATCAGCACACGAGTACAATTTTTCTGTGATATTTGTTGTATTTGTGATCTCTGAATATGTCTGCCAGAATTGAAATTGCTCAGTTTGATGGGAAGGGGGACTTTGTTACTTGGGCTAGACGCATGAAATCTGTTCTGTCTCATTATAAAGTACATTACGCTTTAAAATCTATTAAAGATTAGCCTGAAATAGTTACTGCTAAGGTAGAAGAGATTAGGGAAGAAGCATTGAATCTGTTAATTTTGAATTTGTCTGATTCTGTCATTAGGAAATTAGACGGTTCAGAGGATCCGTTAGAGATTTGGGAAAAATTGCATGAAACTTATGCTTCTAAGGCACCAGTAAACTTAATCTTTGTTAAATGGTCACTGTTCTCATATAAAATTAATTCTGAAAAAACTGTTGAGGAAAATATGGATGAATTTTTTAAACTTACCCAACTTTTGAAAAGAAGTGCGCATGATTTGGATGATGAGTCTCTTTTCATGATTTTACTAAATTCAGTAAGTGAAGATTATTTAGTTGTCAAAAATGCACTTAGGTATTCAGGTTCTTTGCCAAAACTGGAAGTTATTGTTAGTGGTTTGAAAGCTAGGGAAATAGAGTTAATGAACTCTAAGCGTGCTTCAAATGTTTTATTTACTAAGACTGAGACTAGGGATGAAACTGATAGACCTAAGGTTCAAAATAACACTATCAGTCAAGGTCAGAACAGGTTTGGTCCTAGAAATCAACATTTTCAACAGAATAAGAATTTGTCTAGAAGTCAAAACTTTCAACCGAATAGGAATTTTCAGTCTTCTTCAAACTTTTCTAACTCTAGTTTTAATAGGAATGGTTTTCAACCTAGGTGCACTTATTGTCACAAACTTGGTCATATTCAGAGTAATTTCTTTGCTTTGAGTATGGATAATAGGACACAGAATGTTGATCAAGCTGTTAGGAGTAATAACAATAATCCCAATACTTTGTTTGTGTTTGAAACTCCTAGTCAGAGGCACACTGATGCACATAGGTGTAATGATGTGAATAATTCTGGTCAGCCTACACATAGCTGTCATGAAAACATTGTTGCATGTCAAAATGTTCAATATATGTGTGTTAATACCGATAATCTCAATAGGGTTGCATGGGAAAATGTAGGGTCCAGGTCTTTTGATTCTAGAAACCAACCTAACTCCACTTACAACCAACCTATGTATGACTCAGTCTTCTTTGTGAACAATGAGGGTGATGATCTTGCATTAGGCGAAGAAGAGTCTGCATTAGGTCAGAACACTTTTAACGATGATGATTTGATTTAGTTCATGTCTGAGTGCCAAAAAATTAATTTTTCTTTAAAGGGTTAGTCTGATTTTTCTGAACAGTTGATCCCAAAACCTTTTCCAAACTGCTGTCAAGCTGTTTCAGTTCCTAAAGTTGATTCTGTTGTGCCTGTTAGTTCATGTCAGGATTATGTTTTAGTTGTTTCTGATTTTGAGAACAATGGTGAAAGGGTTTTAGACTCAGGCTACACTTACCATATGACACCTAATCTAAACTGGTTTGACCCCTTAGATAAGTGTAAAACTTGGATGGCAGTAATGGGTAATGACAATGTGTGTGAGATAGTAGACACTGGTTCTATTTCTTTGAAGTTAGATAATGGGAACAGGGTGAAGTTGACTAATGATAGGTATATACCTGATCTTAAGAGGAATTTAATATCTCTTGGCATGTTAGAAGAATCTGGTTGTTGGTATACGTCTAGGAATGGTATGCTTTCTGTTTATAGAAATGATTCTATTGTTATGACAGGAACTAGGAGAAACAAATTATATTTTTTGAATGGGAAAACTGCATCTGAAAGTACTCTTTTAGTTTCTGAAATTGATTTAACCAAACCGTGGCATTTGAGACTTGGTCATATAAGTGAGAAGAATCTGAAACTTTTGCATGATAGAGGTTTGTTAGGTAAACACAAATTTAGTGGCTTATCTTTCTATGAACCCTGTGTGTTAGGTAAGCACCATAGACTTAAATTTCTGAAAGCTATTCATGTTTCAAAACAATGCCTAGACTATGTTCATTCTGATTTATGGGGTCCTGTTAATGAATCTACTCATTGGGGGGGCAAGGTATTTCATGTCTGTTGATGATTTCAGTCGTAGAGTTTGGGTTGTTTTGTTGAAGTCTAAAGATCAGGCCTTTGCTAAATTTAAAGAGTGGAAACAACTTGTTGAGACTCAGATATCTAATAAGGTTAAATACTTGAGAACAGACAATGGCTTAGAGTTTTGCAATTCTGAATTTGATTCTTTCTGTGCTTTACATGGTATAACTAGACATCATTCCGTTAGACACACACCATAGCAGAACGGAGTAGCTGAACGCATGAATAAGACACTTTTAAATAAAGTCAGATGCATGCTTGTTACTTCTGATTTGTCTAAGAAGTTTTGGGGTGAAGCTTTATATACGGCAGCTTTTCTTGTGAATAGGTGTCCCTCTAGTGCTGTTAATTTTAACTGTCCTGAGTTTATTTGGCATGAAACTGTTTTGAACTTAACTAATCTGAAAGTTTTTGGCTGCGCTGCTTATGTTCATAATAAACTGGGTAAATTAGATCATAAATCGATTAAATGTGTATTTTTGGGTTATCAGGAAGGAGTAAAGGGTTACGGGTTGTGGGATAGGTCAGTTCCTGGCATGAAAGTCCTGATTAGTAGGGATGTTATATTTAATGAATCTGATTTTCCATATTTAGGACAGAATTTGCCTGCTTCAATACCTGTTTTATCTGAATATGTCCCGATGAGAGTATCACTTGAGAGAGTGAACACTCCTTTGACTACTATTGAGGTGGAGTCTCAACCAGGTCCACTCATTAAGGTGGAGGTTGAGACCTTGATTCCTAATACTGAACCTTTACCACCTCAAGATGAGAATATTTCTGTTAATTTAAATGCACCTTCTGTTATTGAGAATAAAGATGAACCTGAGTCTTCTGTTGTGCATTCTGATGATGTTGATTTGACTGATTATCAGTTGGTTAGGGATAGGGCAAGAAGAACTATTAAACCTAATCTGAAATATGTTAATTCTGCTGAGATAGTAGATTATGTTTTTCTGGTTAGTCAACAAATCATGCATTATGAGCCTGAACTTTTCTTAGAAACTCTTAATTGTTCTGATTCTAAGAAGTGGATTGCTGCTATGAAGGATGAGATTAATTCTTTAGATCAAAATGGTACTTGGGTTCTTGTTCCTAAACTTGTTGATAGGAAGTGATAGGTTGTAAGTGGGTATATAAAATTAAGGAAGGAAATGGTGATTCTGAACCTATTAGATATAAGACCAGATTAGTTGCTAAAGGCTTTAGCCAGCGTGGAGGCATTCATTTTAATGAAATTTTTTGCTCCAATTGTGAAGTTTAAGACTATTCAAATTTTACTTTCACTTGCTGCCTGTTACAACCTGGAATGTGATCAACTTGATGTCAAAACAGCTTTCTTATATGGTGATTTGGATGAGGATATTTTTATGGAACGGCCTTTAGGTTATATAAATTCTGTTACACTTGATTATGTCTGTCTTTTGAAGAAGTCTTTATATGGTCTAAAGCAGGCTCCTAGGCAGTGGTATAAACGTTTTGATTCTTTTATTACTAGTCTTGGTTTTGTTAGAAGCCAGTATGATATTGCTTTTATTTTAGTACTCAGAAGCATGCTACTATTTACTTATTACTTTATGTGGATGATATGCTGGTCATTAGTGAATCCACACTTGAAATAGATAACTTGAAGTTGAAAATGAAATCTGAATTTGAGATGAAAGACTTAGGTGAGGCTAGGAAGATTCTTGGCATGGAAATTGATAGGAATAGAATTGCTGGTACTTTGAAACTGCATCAATCTGGTTATATTCAGAAACTTTTGGACAAGTTTGGTTTTTTAAATGTTAAATCTGTTTCATCACCTATTGCTTTGCATTTTAAGTTGAGTAAATTACAATGTCCTTCTACACCCTCGGAGACTTTAGAAATGGAGAATGTGTCTTGTTCCAATGTTTTAGGTTCACTTATATTTGCTATGGTTAGTACTGGACCTGATCTTTCTTATGCTGTTTTTTTTTGAGTCGTTTTATGTCTAATCTAGGTCTTGAACATTGATCTGCTTTGAAATAGGTGCTTAGATACCTTAGGGGTACTTCTGATTTGGGACTCATGTTTAGGAAAAACTCTGATCAAACTGGTTTATGTGGCTATGTGGATCCCGATTATGTTGAAGACTTAGACTCTAGGAAATCTACTACTTGTTATTAATTCTTGTTAGGTGGTAACTGTATTAGCTGGAAAACACAATTATAACATATTGTTGCACTTTAAACTACTGAATCTGAGTACATTGCTTTGACAGATTGTTTTAAGGAATGCATGTGACTTCAAGGTTTACTTTCTGAAAGCAAGATATTATCTGATGTTGGAACAGTGTTCTATGATAGTCAGTCTGCTATACACTTAGCTAGAAATCCTATTTTTCATGAGAGGTCAAACATATTGATGTTAAACTTCATTTTATTCGTGATATGGTAGCTGATGGACAGGTTATGCTTGAGAAAATTGATATTAAGATTAATCCTACTTATATGGGGACCAAAGTTGTAACTAATTTGAATCTGAAGTTTTGTATTGAACGTTTGGGCATGAGTTCTAGTTTCTGATACTATTTATGTACTACTTTTGCTATGCTATATACTATTTTGCACAATGCACGTACTTTTATGGTCCATTTTTGGGTCCTATACCCAAAAAGATGGAGATTGTTAGGGATTTTGGGTACATGACCGTATTTCATTTATATTCTTGCTGCACTAACATCAATTTTCTTGTTTTTGCACTCGTGCACGTCCCGAATCCGATGACCGGATGATGTTAAAATCTATAAGTCATAAGACCTTTTATAGACTTACATATGACTTAAAGACTGTCAATCGGGTTACTTATGTGGCTTGGAGGTTGAAGTTCTAAACTCGGATTACCGTTGTGTCAATCGGGATTCCTGAATTTTTCAGTTATTAACAACGTTTGGGTAGGTGTGTGAGTTAAACTCTCTGGGCTAGTTGTATTTGTGGGCCTAGATTAGTGTTGGGCTTGATCCTATTTCAGCTGGGCTTGTTGGGCTGGTCTCTGATTTATTTCATGTGGGCCTCTTCCTCATACCTTTATTTCTAACCCAATTATCTGATTTAATTCTCTTGGCCCAAATTTACTATCTCTTGGCCTGCTTGTACTTATTCTTCCTGGTTTGGGCTAGGTCTGCTCATACTTATTTTTCTATTTCTCGGTCCTGTGATATATATTCGTCGGCTCCTTGGACTGGATCGACACTTTACATTTTTCCGGCTTCTTGATACTCTCTGGAACTTTCTGTGACTTTGCCGAAACCCTACTTTTATCTCTCGCCGCAGTTTCGACTTTTCCGGCTGATTTACCGATCAGTTTCTATAACTACTCACAGATTTGGACTCCTCGCCCTTCTCTCGTTCTTTTGAACTGATTGGTTTCCATTTTCTCTCGAGTTGGCCGATGGTTACTTTCGGGTTCCTATACTGACGGCCCATATTTTAGTACTGATTTCTTCGAGAAATCGCTAGATCTGTGACTTTGCTACGCTCGGCATACAGGAGTTTTCGTTTATATGTCACTTTTATACATTGTGGTATATTCTAGTTTTTTCTACGATCGGACTAACATCTGTTATTTTCTGATTGATTACAGGTCTGAGCAAGGTCGAACGGACCTCACACTAAAATTTTTTAATCGGCACATATTGTCAGGGACTCGAGGAGAGTATTAAAATTATAGCATAATATCAACATATTTGGTGTGGTGGTTGAGCACCTCATCCCTTAAGCATGAGGTTGGAAGTTCGATTCCCACCCATGTGAATGGAGAGAAACATTTGGTCAGTCCTTTACCACTTAGTGTGCTCACCCGGGACGGAGGATTAGTCTACTGGCTGTCGACCGGTAGGATACCTTACAAGTACGCAAAAAATTATAGCATAATATAATCAAGAATACTTTATTTACTTACATAACTTGTACTCAATTAAGTACAAGTATCAAAATGACGTCGTTTTGATTAATTAAATAAATAAAAAGGAAATCTACTATAAAATAACAGTGTTTAGCCACTTGCATCATTTGAATCTATATGGGGCGAGTAAAAGTAAGTTCTAATATAATATCTATATCAACAATTTGAGGAAGTAAACGACACCTTCTCTTTAACAAAACGACTGCTATCTTTGATGATGTGGCATTTGTTGTAGCACCATGTGCCCCAACCCAATTAGTGAATTAATTCTTTTTTACTTTATAGTGAATTGCCTTTTTTTATAATTATGGTGGCCGTTACATTTTTTATTGTTTTTATTTTTTTATTTTTTACCTCTCTCCTCCTTATTCGTTGACTCGCCCATCGTTTGTTAGAACGGACTTCGTCGTAATGTTCAGTGCAACCATTCCGTTTCATATGACATGCGACTTCGTATAGTTTCGACGTGCTTATCCATTTTCGCGGGAATCATTTTACGTTCAGACACTGGTCATTTTATGTACCAGTGACCTTAATCACGGGTAATACGAATAATTTTAACTTCAAACACGAATTATTTTATGTACAGATGACTTCAGCTACAGACAATATTCTAGTGGATAACATTTGAAGGCAAACAATCGGGCCATGCGCCTTTAGGTGGTTAAAAAAGAAATTAGATCACTTCTTCTTGGAAACTTCCTCTTTCGTTGTCACAGCAACGTTTACTGCCTATCCTTCTTCTCTGTTCCTCTGCGTAGCTTGAAAGTAATACTTCCCCAAGTTTCGCCTACGGAGATCCCTTGTTCTTTTCGAAGGAACTAAATTTTGTTTTGGCCATGGTGGCTTCGTGTTGAGCAGTTATCGTGGTATATAAAGGGGAAGACTTTGCGGGTTCTAATCTTTGCTTCAACCAACAAAGAACAGATATTTTTGGCCGAAAAAGGTAATGGAATTGAACTTCTGTTTCATCCGTTTTCTTCGATTTATTTAATTTGTTGCTTTGGAGGATCTTGATCTAGGATTCTGCAAGTGGGGATACTTGTTGCTTTATTTTATTGCTCATTATCTAGTTCTCAGGTTCCAAGTTTCAGTTTTGATACTCTTTGTTGTTGAATTACCACCTTTTGTTCTTGGCTGTTCTCTTGCTATCGTGTCGTAGTTGACCAGGTGTGACTTCATGGAAACTGCGAAGAGTTGGGTACTCATAACTGCCATCAGTTGTGTATTTAGTCTAATGTTTTCCATTAAATATCAAATGTTTGTTTGCAATTGGCATTGTATGTGTGTCGTCTCTAAATTTTTGGCCGGGTTATTGGATCCATGGTTTTAACCCTTCAATGATACTGAAAAAGGAATTAAGGCTGAATCCACTGATGAATATTGTTATAAACGTTGCATTCTGGTGGCAGTGATGCTCTAGAACTTAGATCACGTTGGAGCGTTTGTATTTTACTCTTGTTAGACAAATACCTTAGTAGGTTAAAAAGTACTACTTATGTAACCTAGTTTGAGCTGTTAGACGTTTAGGAAATAGAAGTTCAATTCCATTACCTTTGCGGGTAAAAAAGATCTATTCTTTGTTGGTTGAATCAAAGATTAGAATCCACAAAGTCAACCTCTTACTACTATGTTTTACTAATTGAAATCTTCATTCACAGGTGAACCTTTGACTATACAATATCAATTGTTTGTTTGCAATTGGCATTGTAAGTGTGTCGTCTCTTCATTTGTGGCCATGTTATTGGATCCATGGTTTTAACCCTTCAAAGATACTGGAAAGGGATTTAAGGCTGAATCCACTGATGAATATTGTGATAAACGTTGCATTCTGGTGGCAGTGATGCTTAGAACTTAGATCACGCTGGAGTGTGTGTATTTACTCTTACTACTATGTTTTACTAATTGAAATCTCCATTCACAGATGAACATTTGACTATGCATGAACTTCTGAGTGTGGGCCTGTGAGATATTCCCCGACTGCTGGAAATGGGATCCGTTGAAATAAAGATAAACCATGAGTCTGATGAGGAGATCCCGTTTAGTGTCTCTCAAATGACACACAAAATTCCATCGTTCGATTTAGAAAGATCCTCCGTATCAGCACATCAAAACTTTTCCAGTTCAGGGGTATTAAAAAAGTTGCATCGAATCAGCTTTATGAGAAGTATATATTTTGTCCTGATAAAAGCGAAGATTAATGTTTTACTGCCGTTCGGACCTCTGGCAATAATTCTACACTATCTGACAAATAAGCATGTAAGAATTTCAACATGAATACAGCAGGAGGTTCTTAAATACAACCGCCAGATCTGTATGTTCATCTTTTCTTTACTAAATCATTACAGGGTTGGGTCTTCTTCTTCAGTTTAGTTGGCATTGTTCCTTTGGCAGAGCGTCTGGGTTATGCCACCGAGTAAGCCCTTTTAATAAAATAGTTTTATTTTTGTGTTGCTAATTTTGATTTCTCTGATTCGGATGATAACTAAACAGAATTATTCTAAATCTGTTTCAGGCAACTTGCTTTTTATACCGGGCCGACTGGTGTGTATTTTCTCTCTACTTCATTTTCCCTTCAAGTTAATTGTGCACTATTCATCTCAGTGTTTCTTGCTATTGTCTACAAATATGCGGTCAGTACACTATAAAGTTTTGTTTCTTGACCACAGATACTCTATTTTCTGTTTAATCTGTAGTGGGTGGCCTCCTGAATGCTACATTTGGCAATGCTACCGAAATGATAATCTCTATGTATGCTTTGAAGAATGGGATGATACGTGTTGTACAGCAGTCGTTGCTGGGTTCCATCTTGTCCAATATGCTTTTGGTGCTGGGATGTGCCTTTTTCTGCGGTGGGATGGTTCATCATCACAAAGTCCAGAGTTTCAATAAGGTGTAAACCATCTCCAATTATTATCTAGTTGGACATGTGAATCATCTTGAAGTACAGGGACTAGCTGCAAGTATAATTTCCCTTGAACCAGTGAAGATAAAATTAAAGTTTGTTTAATGTATCAGGCCACTGTCCTTGTGAACTCAGGATTACTTTTAATGGCTGTCATGGGAATCTTGCTTCCTGCAGTTCTGCATTCCACGCATACGGAACTGCATCAAGGAAAGTCGGAAATTGCTCTTTCACGGTTTAGCAGCTGCATAATGCTGGTTGCTTATGGTAGCTATCTATTCTTTCAGCTCAAGATCCAGAACAATTTATATACTTCTCTTGATGAGGTGTGTAATCTTGTAAGTAATCATAAAGAAATGTTATATGCTGATAAAATGCATTATCAAGGCATTTGAACCATTCGAAGCTCTGCATTCATGTACCCACAATTTTCTTTCTAGAATATTGAGCAGATGAGGGAGAATAATCATGAAGATTCTGATGAAGATGAGGCGCCAGAGATCACGCATTGGGAAGCTGTCGGCTGGCTTGCAGTTTTGACTCTATGGATATCTGTTTTATCAGGATATCTTGTTGATGCAATCCAGGTTATTAAACATAAGAAAAAATCTAAGGAAATAGGCATTGGAACGTTGCCTGTTTGTCACTGGAAGTTTGTTTTCTCTTTTCTTTGCCTCCGTTTCTGCTTGCTCTTGATTTTAATGTGAACTTCATTGTCTATCCTTCCAGCCAAAAATATTTACACAACTGCTTATCAAGTATTGTAGTTTTGTCTTCTCAGGGTGCATCTGATTCATTGAATATGCCAATCGCTTTTATTAGTGTCATACTACTTCCAATTGTCGGAAATGCTGCAGAGCATGCAAGTGCTATCATGTTTGCTATGAAGGACAAGCTAGTAAGTGATAAAACAGTGGAGCAATCTACCAACCGTTATTAGTTTAATGCATCCAGTCCTTAAGATACTGACGCCTCTGTTTCCAGGATATTACTCTTGGAGTTGCAATAGGATCATCTACTCAGATATCCATGTTTGTGGTAGGCCCTATGAATTTCTTCTTCATCTCTCTTTTGCTTCATGAAGATTTCTTGTTATTGTTCGAAAAATCTAATTTCTGACCGAAGGGATGTTATTTTTTGACAAACATAACTTCCTGTTAAGTTGAAAAAAAAATAAAACTCGGTTTATCTCTTTGTTCCTGCTGCTTCTGGTTCGAGTCCAACCTTTGATCATATCACTTGTCCGTACAAGTTGGGATTTTAAAACTTTTCTGAGGTCTCTCATATATTGTTAAGCTCATGTTTTGTGTTATCTGATCAATGCAGATCCCCTTTTGTGTAATAGTTGGCTGGTTCATGGGGAAGCCTATGGACTTGAATTTTCAACTGTTTGAGACTTCCACGCTGTTCATCACAGTTTTAGTTGTAGCGTTTATGCT
The DNA here is from genome assembly GCA_025802335.1 of Pinguicula primuliflora. Classification (NCBI taxonomy): domain Eukaryota; kingdom Viridiplantae; phylum Streptophyta; class Magnoliopsida; order Lamiales; family Lentibulariaceae; genus Pinguicula; species Pinguicula primuliflora. Next base: position 11,944 of record JAOYMZ010055261.1, read on the forward strand.
TCAGGTTTGCCTCCATACTTTCTCATTTCGTCCAGTCCCATTTCGACTCCAACGTTGCACCTAAGTCCCCTTCCTTGTATTGTCAAATGCAGGAGGGCCAAACAAACTACTTTAAAGGTTTGATGCTTATCCTGTGTTATCTCATTGTGGCAGCAAGTTTCTTTGTGCATGTGGATCCTTCCACCGGTTAGTTTTCTGAATGGCTTTCTCTATAACCTCTGTTCGAGAAGGCGGTGGCCTAGCCCGCCTAGGCGCTGGGCGGTTGCCCTCCGCCTTACCCGAATTCCGCCTAAATACCCGCTTACGGGTGGCCTAATGTTTTCTCGAACACTGTCTGTAACTCTCCGCCATCAATTCCCTTATACAAACTTTGTCACCATATATGCAGATGATAGTTAGAGTTCATATGTTGATCGATATGAACTTGTTGAGCATCTATGCTGTGTATAGCAGCACACGACACCTGTAATCTTCTATGCTGTGTATAGGACGCGCATGATATGCATACAGGAACAGGTGATGTCCTGACGTTAAAGAGCAGCAACTATCGGACCTCAAAACTGCCAGTGAAAAAATCATGCCTTGATTATTCCCTTCTTTTGATCATGTCCCATGTGTAATATTTAAGAGGAATCCAATTTTTTTGTCAAGGTGGAAAGTGGAATGAATGAATATTTTATGTTCTGTTACAGTTATGTGTGTTCAGAGTTCATTTACTTAGACACAAATTAAATGTGCCAACAATTTGAGTTGGAATTGTGCAACATAGAAGTAAGAATGCATGATTCAAACTGTTTGATGGATTGGATATTGAAGAATCTAACTTATTCTTTATGGAATGGGAATGGTAACAATACATAGCTTGACTTTAGTTAGAAAACGAACAAAAAGAAGCATAATGAGTTTGTGAAAATAATCTTTTCGTTGTGTTGTGTGGGAATTTTAGAGTAAAATGCTTAGAGTAGTTGAGATTTAACTCTACCGTGATTTACAAGCTATTTCGATAAAGCGTTGGACTTGCCTAATTCACTCCTAGGTTATAAAAAAGAATTTGGCTATCAAAGAACTTCAGAAATCTTCCCCTCCCGAGCTTATGTTCCGAATGGCTTAATAGAGCCCACCGGCGACGGAATAAACCAGCATTGCCGTGGTCACCGCCCTCTATGAAGCCCTGAGCACCCTTCATGGTCCATGGTCTGCCAGCTCACTAATTTTTGATGTGATTTTTCACTGGCTCACCAGTTTGTCGGCACCATCGAGTTTGTTGAGGGATTTGACCAGCATAGCTCAATCAATTGGGTTCATACCTGGACCGTCGCTGATGGGGGATTGGATACCACCGCCGATGGGGATTAAGAATCAGGACATGTGAATTCTGTCGCCGGTGGCCTCTATGAAGCCAGTCGGACATAAGTTAGAAGAGAACTATACACGAGCTAAAAGGAGCAACACCGTTTTTTTATCGGCCGTATAAAACCGCCTACCATATTGGACTTGCAACTTATCCATGTCCCTGGACTGTAAATGAAAACTGTGTATGTCGGCCAGATTGGCTACTCAAGTCTGCTGTAACTAATAAAATATGTGCGTCCGATTTATT
>JAOYMZ010055272.1:0-13542 GCA_025802335.1 Pinguicula primuliflora
AACTAATCATGTATGCTAAGAATTTAAATTGCACATAGCATAAATAAACTCAAATCATGCATACCTAGAATATTTAATATATATATATATATATATCTGATGCTTACTAAGATATCGTATGTCATGATATTGCAGAATAACACAATTAAAACGAACATACCTTTTAATGTTGGGAATATCATTACTTCTTCTTCAATGAATCACTTAGTTCTGAAGCAGTAACCATGGCAGCTGTGGTTGGCCAATCTACGGGATTCATCATTGACAACAGTACAGCCTTGGAGAATGTTTATCGGCTGAATGTTGGTGGAAATGTCATTTCACCCTCTGGTGATAAAGGCCTCTTCAAATCATGGCGCAATGACTCTAATTATATATGCAGTGCAGCCAATGGAGTTGGTGAGACTCTTGATTCAGATGTGACGATTTCTTTCCCTGTAGTAGGATCCCAAGTTATGTTGCAACACTTGATGTATACGGTACTCTGAGATCATTGGGTCCTAATGCTTCTATTACCCAGAATTTCAATTTAACTGACTGGTTTGATATTGACTCCGGTTTCTCGTACCTGGTTAGGCTTCACTTTTGTGAGATCACTGATGTCATTACCAAAGTAAACCAAAGAGTATTTATGATCTTTATGAATAATCAGATTGCCTAGGCAGGGACTAATGGCGTGGCCATCTACAAAGATTATATTGTCTTTGTTCCCAACGGTCCTCCTCGGCAGGAACTGTGGTTGGACTTGCATCCTTACACTCAATCCAAACCCCAATACTATGAAACTATCTTGAATGGGCTGGAAATTTTCAAGATCAATGATACATTTGGGAACCTTGCTAGCCCAAATCCAGATCCACTACCGGAGCTAGAAAACTAACACCCCGAACCACCAATCCTCTAGATCTGGTAACAATCACAAATCTGCAATTGGAGGTGGAATTGTTGTGGTTCTTCTTCTTATCTTGGTTGTCGTGTCCGGCCTTCTGAGACATCCTCTTCCTCTCCATGTGATGCATCTTTACGTGGAGGTGCAACAACTGGAAGAACAAGTGGTGGGTTTGACCAGAAAAGTACTTTGCATTCCCGTCTTCATCATCGGCATGATAGGAGATCTCAGAATTCTGCCTTTCGTGCATTGCGCTTGTTCGTGTGGTCGCACCAGGCTCGTCAGAGAGAAAACCGGGACTTCTATTTCTTTTGACCGAGAGCTGTCGAGACGGATGCAATTCCTCTCCGTCCAAAAGGATGAACGGGTTCGAAGAGCAATTCGCGTGAATAACGTGTTGTAATCTCAAGAAGTGTACAGAGAAGAAAATGAGAAGATTGTAAGAGTGTGAAACTGTGTTCTTTATTATTCTCTGTAATCTTCCTTATATAGAAGTAAGGACAATCAGCTACAGAAGTCTTATCCTTATAAAACTGTACCAATCACTATATCTATAACATATATCTATAACACATTCCATATTGTTGCTTTGCTCATCCCGGGTCGTGATGGTAATGGGTCATGGGGTCAGGGTTCTCCCTACCACCCTAGGTTAATGGATGTTTGCAAATTCTTCAGAAAAACACATTTCGACTTTGGGGGATTGAGAAGTCAAATTAGAGTGTTTGCGAATTTTGTTTTTACCGTTTGATTTTGGCTTTTGTAGTGAGAAGTCAAAAAAAACTAAAAGTTAGAAGCATCTCTAGGGTTGCTTTTGAAGTGCTTTTCGCGGTGACATTTTTGTAAATAGTTAAAATATTAAATTTAAAACATTTTAACTCCCTTAAACAATTCAATATTCTCAAACTGATGGATATTTTGGTCATTTGTTAAATTTATGTTACAAAAGTAACTTTCAAATTAATAATATACAAACACTGTATTTTGACTTTTGTTCTAGACAAGCGTATTTTGCACCCACTTTTCAATTTTTTAATGGAAGTTCATTTTTCCAGAAGACTTTCTCAAAAGCTACTTCTATATAAGTACAAGAACTTGCAAACACCCCCTTAGTCCCGAGCTTGTCCTGTTGACTCGAAAAAAATACTTTAGTATACAAAATTATTAATAAACAAAATATTAGATAAGTTAAAATTTGAAACAGGACCCGACCCTCGGAAAAAATATTTTTGTATACAAAATATTAGATAAATTAAAATTTGAAACAAGCCAACCTGGTGGGTTCTCGGTCCCATTCGTGTGTGTGCATGGTCAATTTATAACAAAATATGGGCTTACACTATTAAAAGTCAAATTATCAAGGAGATAGAGTGAAACACTACATATCATTATATACTCGTCCATTTTCTGTTTATAATCCGTGTGAGACATTTTTTACTCTTTAACACCATCTCGCAAGTCCAATTGAGCAAGCTCTGTTGAGATTTGATTATTTATATTATCTGAGTTAACCCAATTAACCTCATAGGCTCTAGGTCCATCAACAATTGTATCCTTTTTGTACCTTGTGTTATTAGGCATCTCTCTTTTTTGTGGGTTGGTCTATCAAGGCCCATGAATTTTTTTCGGTTGTTAGACCGTAGTAAGCTTCAATACGAAATTGAAACAGATCTCCCTTTCCTTTGGATACGGGTCTCGTGTGTGCACGTGCGCGTGTGCTGTCCAACTTAAATAGAAAGATGTTGAGTACTCTCATTAAAACCTTGAGCTCAATGTGATAGATTGTAGTACCACAGTCTTATTTAAGTTGGTTCTTATTTACTTCTCTAATTCGTATGTGACAATTTCCAACACTTTTTGTTAAGTACAACTAGGTAAACCATGTTGAAACTTTGACTAACAAACAGAATTTTTTTCCAGTCATTAGATCATAGTAAGCACGCGTGGGCCAATATATAATAAATGTGGGGTTACATTCTTAAAAATCAAGATATCAAAGCAATAAAGTGTAAGCCCACATTCATTATATATTGGCCTACGCGCGCGCACATGCATGATCCCGAACTCACCGGGTCAGGTCTGTTTTAATTTTCAATTAGATAGTCTACGTTCCCCACAAAAATGAATTTGGAGAGCGGCCGGAACCACAAAGATTCTAGATCACGTAGAACTAGTCAAACCAAATAAGAATCACTCAAAGCATCTTTCGCCAAAACCCTAAACCCAAAAGGTAATGAATTTTGGCTTCCGAATATTGGTTTTGTTTTTCATTACCAACGATTAGTTGCTGTTTTACTGAACAGAATATGGTTTCGGATACATTTTGAATTGAATGTTGCAATTCTTTGCTTCCGATAATGTTGTGGAGAATTGAATTGAATATCTGCAATTTTTCATTTATGCATAATTGATCATCAGATTGTTGGTGTGAAGTGCAAAATTGATCTGCATAATTTGTTAGAAATAAACCGACTCCGGCCACATACGCACAAGTGTGTGTGGACCAACTTACATACAAAGATGTGGGCTACTCTCGTTAACACCTTAAGCTTTAGATGATTAATTATAGTTCATGTTCCTATTTAACTTAGGCCTTGTTTGCAATTTCTGTTGAAAAGCAATTTTTGGCTTTTCAATCGCAAAAGTCCTTTTTACACTGTTTGCGATTTTGGCTTTCGGCGGTGGACTGGCAGTAGAAAAGCCCCAAAAGCCCAAAAGCCAAAAGCTCTCTTGGAGTAGTTTCTGAGATGCTTAAGGCGGTGACAATTTTGTAATTATTTAAAAAATCACTTTTAAGACAATTTTATCTATATACAAATCGATAATACTAAAATATCCAAAAAAAATTCCCGTATTATATCCATTTTGTCACACTATTTTTTTAAACTTTTGTCACAGTAAAGCTCCCACTGCAAACACTTTATAACTCCGCACCTTTTATTAAAAGCTCCCTCAAAAGCCAAAAGCAGCTTTTCAGTAGAACTTGCAAACGGGATCTTAGTTGATTGAGTTGCCCAACTAGTGTGGAACTTTTTGCAACATAATTTGCTGCAGATAGTTGTCGTGAAGTATCTTTGATACAGTTTTACATTTCTATTTGTTGTGAAGTATCATTGCTGCAACTTTCTTTTATATTGTTGCTGGAATTTTTTGATTTGTTTGTTGTGTAACATATTTTTCTTCTGAAAAAATGTTTTCCGGAATGAAATAGAAAACATTTTCATTATTTGGTGCATAAATAATAAGAACGTAGAAACAATAAAACGTAATAATAATAATAAACGTATCATCATGGTAGAGCCACGTTTTGAACTCAGCTCATGTTAACACAGCTGATGAGTCCTTCTACTTCAATCCCCCCGGGTTTTTAGATTCAACCTTGTTGTTCCTTTTATTTTTACTCGTGTAATTCTCTTTGGCTTTTGCCTCCTAAGTATTTAAAAATAATAATAAACGGTTTGCTTTGCTAAAAAAAACGTTTTTTTTATAGACAAAAAAGCACTCTTCACTTCATTACATAAGTCACATACCGCGCAAATTCTTGCCAATTCTTGTTATGCCTTTCTTCTGGCATAAAAGTCCAAGAGGTTACCCTCAGAACTTGTATACAGCATGAAGCAACACGCAACTGAAGCATGAATTCACTCACATGCGTCCCACACACACCAACATGGGTGTGCGTGTGGAACCCACACTTGTAAAAGGGTGTATTCACGTGCTTCTGTGCTGCATAGCATTTTCGGTATTCCTGTTAGGCTCTTTTCCGACAAATGTTATTTTTGTTTCCATATTTATTCCTACTCCTTCGGTTGATTCTTGGATAGTTTTAGGAGTGCAAAAAAAATTCTAAAATCCGAATCTGAATCCGAACTGATCAGATTTTATCCATTCGGTTCGGTTTTTTCGAATTCAAATTATCCGAAAAAATAATGTTTCGGATTCGGTTTCGGATTCGGATTTTGTATATAAATTTCGGATAATCGGACGGTTATCCAAACCGAACCGAAAAAATACAAGTATAATTTAAAGTCTGACTCTCACTTCTCAGGGGCCGTGAACCAATTTGAGTACTTTGGGCTTGGATTCATTTTTCACTCTTCCATTCAACTCTTCACATCGTCACTCGTCAGAATCACTCAGAAGTCGAACGATTGTTAGCAACTTAGCCAGAAACACTCTTTGAGTTCGACTGGTTGCCCATCTTTAGTGAATCAGTCACGTCGCTCAGCTCACTCTTCAGTGAACGAAAGTTTGTCCATTAAAATTTCACGACTTGATTGGTTTCTGTTGATGATTCACGATTGTTTGGTCTTATTACATTCTGCTGGATTTATTGTAGTTGTTTGGGGATATTGGTTATGCTGGATTTTTTGTTGTTGGTTTTTTGCTTTGATACTGTTCTTACCGTTGGTTTTTCTCCAAACTCAGGTTCTGAGAAGGGATATTGGGTACTTTGATCATGTCGTGGTCTACTTAATTTACATGTTTGGATTTTTTAGCCTTCTTGAATTATGGAGTTGTTATTGGCATTTTGTTCGATTGAATTGAATATCTGAGTGAAATTTAGGTATTCTCCAAACAATTTTGTCTTAGAAGTGAGTCGGATATCCTTTTCTTCAGCTTTATGGATATGATTCTGGGTACTAGAATTAGATTCTGGGTGATGTGGAATATAATTCTTACAATTTTGACAATTCACATTTAATTTGTTACATGCAATAGTAGTCTTCGAAAACCATGTGTGTTCAGAATACTAAGTGTCATAATTTAACATTATGAGTTAATTGATGTGATTTGTTCTTATATATAATCTATTGTTTTTAAGCACAATATTCATGTGTGTGCAAAATATGTCTCTTATTCAATCGACAAGACATTCATTTGCACAAGATGTGGACTTTGAGGACTCAACGGGGTTGACTAGTTTAGCTACGTCTACAATGAGACAATTCCTGAAAGAACAATCATTGATGTTGATGAAGACACGAGGAATAAAAGACAGCCCACTTCGAGATCTGATGTGTGGGTTTATTTCGAAAGATCAAAGTTGATGATAAGCCAAAGGCTAGATGTTTGGCGTGCAAGAAATTACTTAGCGGCAGTACAAAGAGTGGCACAAGCACCCTCCAGAACCATGTGAACATATGTAAAGCCATTCAAGCGGAGTCAAGTAGACAAACTATGCTGAACTTCTCGAAGTCAGATGATGGGGCAGAAAAGAAGAAATTGACTCTTTGGAAGTATGATGAAGGCAAATGTCGAAAGGCATTAGCTGTTTATGTGATAATGGATGAGATTCCATTCAGAGCAGTAGAACGCACAGGATTCAAATCTTTCTGTTTTACATTGTGCCCACAGTTCAAAGTTCCGTCAAGAACAATCGTAACAAAGGATGTCGTGGAGCTTTTTCATGAGCAGAAGGCAAGGATTAAATCTTTTCTCAAAGAAAATATGTAGAGAGTATTAATCACCACTGATACATGGACATCCAACCAGCTGATAAACTATATAGTGATTATTGTACATTTCATCGATTATTCGTGGAAGTTGCATAGCATGATTATAAGTTTTCACCCTATTGACAGTCATAAGGGGAAAGATATCAGGCATGTTCTTGAAAAGCGTATTATAGAATGGGGTCTTTAGAATTTGTTCACAATCACCATGGACAATGCTTCACCTAATGCGACAACAATTGGTGACTTAACGAAAAAGATGAAAGTTTGGATGGCTGTCATATCCGATGGAGAGTATGTATTATTAACCTCATGGTTCAGGATGGGTTGAAGCAGAGAGAAGAAAATGAAGTTGTTGAGTGTGTTAGAGAAGTTGTGAAGTATGTTAAAAACTCTCCATCAAGATATAAAGCCTTTCGCCGATGTGTTGAGTCTGAAGGAAATGAATCCAATAAATTATTGTCTTTAGATACACACACAAGGTGGAATTCTGCCTACTTGATGTTAGATGCTGCTATTACTCTTCAAAAAACATTTGAGAGTTGAGACATATGAAGCAAGTGATGACAGGGCTAGTAGGGAGCTTGCAAGGTCAGGGTGTCGCTTTCAAGATCATTTTTGACTGGAAGAAGGCGAATTTGATATGTAAGTTTCTGAAGCCTTTCTATCAATTGATTAATAAAGTCTCTGGTTCACATTATGCTACTACACATCTTGTATTTAGTGAAATTTATCGCATTCAAAAGCTTCTGTCCGAGACTTTAAAAGGCAATGACCCGGAACTTATGCCAATGGCAACAAGAATGCTTCAGAAGTATCATGCATATTTTGGGTCATCAAAGAAGATGAACAAGCTATTGTATTATACTGTGATCCTTAATCCTCATTTTAAATTGGGGCTCCTAGAATATGCATTTTATGAATTGTACGAAGATGGTAATGTGATAAATAAGGATGACACTGTGATTGCCAAGGATGGTAATGTGATTGACAAGGATGGTAATTTGATTGTCACTTTGGATGGTAATGATCTGGAGATGGATGGTGCTGATGATAGGACTAAGAGTGGTGAAGGTAGATATTCCAAATTGATGAAGAAAGAAATCAAAGAAGGTATGCAGAAGTTGTTTGCTGAGTATGAGAAGATGTATGGTGGTAGAGACTGAACAATATCACGTAACACTTCTTCTACTTATGCTGCTACTAGCTCTGAGATGATGGATGATGAGGATATAGAGATGCGCTATCATAAGAAAGTCAAACTAAGTGTAGAGATGGATGTTAAATCTGAGTTAGACACATACTTATCTGAAGCAGTGGTAGTGAATCGTGATGGTGGAAGCTTTGATATTCTGAATTGGTGGTCCAAGAATTGTGAAAGGATTCCCATACTTTCAAGGATGACTAGGGATATTCTTGCAGTTCCAGTTACCACAGTTGCTTCAGAATCCGCTTTTAGCGCAGGAGGGAGGATAATTGATGAGTTTAGGAGCAATTTGTTGCCTTAGAGTGTTGAAGCACTTATATGTACGAAAGACCGGTTCAATCTCTGTGATAGTGATTTCGTATTTGAGTCTGACGACTACGACGAAGTTCATGAACTTGAGAAAGGTAATAATGCTATGTTTATTAAGTTTATAATTAGTATTATTTATCGTATCTAATATTTAACTTTTACTTGTCTAAATTTTAGGTTTGTAGCATGACGTAACCATTAAAATGGCATGACCTGATGATCGATCTCTGATACATTTTTTTGAGGTATTTATTGTTTACATTAAATTTATAAAATAGCCATGTTTAGTACTTATGTTGTTGGTTCTCGTCTCGTGTAATTGCAACAGGTACCAAACTGATGTCTAAGAATGAATACTGAGTTGATTGGGTTTGGATGTTGTCATGTGTTTTATGTTATGTTATGGATATTGAGTTGGTTCTCGTTTTGATGTTTTTTTGTTACTTTAGTTGTTGCCTTCTTCAAACGTGATATGCTGCAGTATTGTGCTGTCGTTTTATTTTTTAACATTGCGTACTATTGTATCCAAAATTCGATCCGATCTGATCCGAAATTTGAATCCAAAATTCGATTAAAATAATTCGATTTTAAATGGTTGGATATGGTTATTGTTTCTAAAAATATCCAAAAATAATCCGAATCTGGTCTGATCCGATCCATGTGCAACCATAATTATGAGAGTTGGAGATGTGGAACCAAAAAAGATTACCTTGAGATATTTTACCTTCATTACTTGTTATACCTTCACAAACCTACCAATTCTACAGGTATTCATGCTATATGAAAATGTTTTTGATCTGATTAATTCATATAAACTACTTATGCTTCAAGGTATTTGTCATAATACCTTTATCCCCTTGAGCATCTAGTGACTATGATGTGAATAATGTGTTGTCTATCGCCATTAGGGCATAGTATGTTGTGAGGCTGTACAGATTGTTCTCTCAACTTGGTACTTGGGTTGGTTGGTCTTTTTTTTAAGAAAAGCATAGTCATTGTTGGGCCTTGTCTTGCCGTAGCTCCAACATGAGCAAATTCATCTCCAGTGGATTTGGAACTGAATTTTCTGAGTTAGAAAGTTGGGAATTGCGGAAAATAAATAAGAACACAACTTCTTGTTTCGGGGAAGAAAACAATGAAATTTTCCTTTTTAGTCTCACTATCAAGGATATAATCAACATGACCACGGTTCTTGTGCACAGTCTTATATGCTTAACTCCGTATTCAACTCATACTTCCATCGATCATCGTCGAAATTGGTTGCACTATTGGAAAGAACATGTGTTGGAGATCAAAACCCTATGTTTCGGTGATGTTCCGACGACTTTATCACCGTTTAATTTAGTTTCACATTTCCCCTTGGGTTAAGTAGTCCTAAACCCTAAACCCGAACCTAAACATGGGGTTTTTGATCTCATATGCATTGTCTTTCCAATGGTACAATCAATTTCGACGACGGGTGATGGGAAGCGTGAGTTGAGTACGGAATTGAGCACGCAAGAGCTGTGCACAGGAAACGCTCTCTAATGAACATATATGCATATTCCCATTTTTGGTTATCCAGGTATACAATATAGGCTACTATCATGCCTTCATTATAATTTTAATTTTTTTTAATGAAATTACTACAAAAATTGGACTCTCTTGATTCTATTAGCAATTACTATGTCTTGGAGATTATTTTCACCCCAATTATTATTTGCTTCGGGCTCTCTCTTTACAATCACCTCATTGGGAATGTTATAAAATTTCTTCAAGCTGATGGCCAAAGGTTTGTGTGTGTATATTTTTTTTGCACTTATCCTATTAAAAGAGTTGCTTTTGCTAGCCAAAAACATGATTTGTTATTTACAGGAACGTTAGAAATGTCTCAAAGGCGCTGGTACATTGAGCACTGATGAGACATCGTTGCTTGCCAGACGAACTGATAAGGCTGTCACTGTTCTGCTGCATTTTCGCAGTATCCATTTCCAATTTCATTTGAATGAGTTGTCACGTAGGTATACATTTATTTCCCTGATCGCTAACTACAAAGCTCTCTTCAGTCAAGTCCGTGAAGTGATACTCTTTCCTAATTTTTCCTGCCAGGAGTTTGCTGAAGGGAGTTTTTAAGGAGGTGTAGATATATAATCTTAAGTCATTTCAGTGTAAGGGTCAGGGGTTGACCGTGTAACTTCTTTGCACCATTTTTTAATTTAATAAAATTACTATTTAAAAAAAATGTCTGTGAAGGTGAACGTTTGAAATGGGTCGCCACTCCCAGAGTGAAGGAAGAAATGCTAATGGAGAATATGGCATAAGACATTCAAAGAGATATCCGCCGTCACCATCTCTTCAAATTCATTGAGAAAGTAAGTCATCAAATTCGAAGAAGATCCAACAAACTAACATGACTTAATTTTTTTTTTTTGAATTTTCTAACTGTTGGATGAGCCTATTAAAGACGCTATATGTGAAATGCTCAGCACCAAGACCTATTTCAAAGGTGACATGATCCTCTTCAGCGGTGTCCTCGCCAAAAAGAAGATTTTCGTAAATAGTGGGAAGATGGAGAGCATCGACAAAGACTTGACCATTGTTCCCTTGTCCGAACGAGACATCTGTGGAGAAGAACTCCTCATTGGTGCTTTGAGAGCCCTGCAAATGAAGGGAGCATCACTTACCCAAAAAAAATGAAGGGAGCACATTTTTTTTATATCATCGACATTGATAAATCAAACAATGCCAATGTTGATTCATGCTTTTGTTTATCTTTGCTTTGATGGAAGCCATTTGTTGAGCCATCGGCTTGTTATTTGTGTAAGAAATGTGGAAGACTTCTTCTTGCGAGATGTGGATCTCGAAGAAGTTACTAGTCACGCATGCAAGGTGCTTTTAGGTACAATAATTACTACGTATTACATGTCCAATTGTTGCTAATTCTTTGTTGAGCGCATACAAGAGACTTCTTACTTCCTGTTGGGTGATAAAATAATAATAATAGAGAAATCAGGCAGGTGCAGAAAATAAATGGACACCGAAAATTTAACGTGGTTCACCCTCAAACTTGGGCTACGTCCACGGGACAAACTCCGAACAATTCTTTCACTATAAAATAGTAGGTACAAGAGAGTATTCTCTAGAACTTCTAGAGGCTAACCAACACCGGAGATCTACCCAAAAATATTTCCCTAATATTTTTATCACTCCCCCAATTTAAGAACACCCTAAATAACTCTCTCTCACAGAAGAAATCTTCTTTCTTTCTTTCGTGCTTGTTCTGTATTTTGAGAGGCTGAATGATGCCTCTATTTATAGGCAGGAAACGACGTATGAACATAACCTCAAACATCCGCAATTGTTGAAAGGTAACTGTCTTTTTTTGAAGAAGAATCATGACGTTTGGCCAAAATTTCTTGAATGGTGTGCCACAATTATTGAACCCATTTGGATGGATCCTCAACACTCATTTGCACAAATCAATTCTGTCTCTAAACTCCTACTCACATATTCTCTCTCTAAACTCCTAAACCCTAAACGATTTCCGATGGCAACTTCTCTTTTCTGGACAAACAATTTTGATGGCCGAAATATTGGCAATATTTCAAGATTCTGACTGACGAGATTCTTTTGGAGATTGTTCAAGATTTCTGAGTTTGAAGCCCCCAGATCAGACTGCGTAAACCAGAACATCCTGCAACATCATATCAGTTGGTTTTATGCAGCAAAATTTTCAAAAAGCCAACGAACGAAAAATTACAAATTTTATCCAGAAACTTTGAAAACAGCAAAATTAATGAGAAACCAAGCTACGAACTTCAACAAACATAGATTACTAAACTTAACGAACATAAATTACAAAACTCAACGACTAGGTAGTACAGGTGCGGAGGTGCGGGTGCGGATACGATACGTATCCGATACGGGTGCGAAGTTTTTTTTGAAAAATATAGGATTTTCGGCCGGCCACCATCTCCGCCACCAAAGTATTTTTGGCTGGCCACCGCCACTTGAAATTGAAGAGCTACATCTTGTGTTGTATTGTGTGGTGAATGGGAGAGGATTTCTTCATTGTGTGGAGGAGGATATTTATAGTCAAATATCTAGCTTCTAAGAGAAGCTTGGCTTTTGACTAGTCAAAGCTTACAAGGAAAGTTTTGACTAGCTTCTTTGGAAAGTTTTGCCAAGCTTCTTTGGGAAGCTCCATCCATTGGTTGAGCTTGGACCTTTCCTCTTCATCAGCACGAAATTGGGCTTGTATTTCCACTTTTCGGGCCTTTTTTCTCCTTCAATTTAATCCTGACCCTAAAACACAAAAGAGAAGAAAAACAAGTAGAAACATATAAATAGACATGATTTCAAGCAAATATTAGCAATTAAATGAGCCTAAAAATGCATATGAATTGGGCTCATCAAGCCTCCACACTTAAACCATGCTTGTCCTCAAGCATAAAAGAGAAGTACGAACCAGAGCTTGAAATCAAGGAAGTGTATATGCATGATTTAAAGGATCAAAGATCATGCATTATGAAGATGAATATGGTTTTAAAAATAGCTTGAAGCATAGCATAGTGAAGCATGGGCGCATCTAGGTCTCTAAACGTTACAACCCTAATATTTTGCTTGTCCTCAAACAACAATCAAGTAAAGTCAAACAAAACACGTCAAAGTGCTTAAAATCAAGCACAACACATCAAGCCAATTAAGACATCTCTTAACTAATGCAAGTAAATATGGTGTGTCAAAGAACAAATTGAGGCATCAACAAGTAGCAACATCAAAAGTTTCAACCTCTATTCCGGCCTACTTGTCATGCTATTTCGAGTCGTGAAGTGTGTGCAAACTAGGCCACCAATCATAACACAACCTTTCGACATGCAAGGATCTAGACCTCCCCTAAGATTTAAGTCTCAACTCCACCCGATCATAATATGTAAGTGTTTGGGATAAGGTTGCTCTCTTGGTGGAGTTGGAAAAAGGATACAATGTACACTCATAAGAAGACTTAAATGATATATGGAAGGTACTCTACACAAACATTGAAAGAAAGATAGACACTTCAAAAGCAAAGAGATCTCTTTCTCCAAAGTGAAAACAAGCTCCACTCTAATAGTTTCTAAGGAGTCATGTAAAAGAATTATAAAATCATGCTAAGGCCCAAACTCCATAATTTTCTTTTTCTTTTTCTTTGACTTTTGATTTTTCAATATTCTTCTCCTTAAAATGAGGAGGTAACAAATTTTTTTCATAATCAAGGAGACAATTTTTCTCAAGGCCAAAGAATTTACAAAAGTTTTGACTTCCCTATTTTGAAAGATCACAAGATGAAGGAAAAGGAGAATTATATTTTTCTTCACTCAACCATATTTTGAAAAGATTTTTCAAGTAATCAAACTGACAAGGAACTAAGAGCCATCCAATATAAGAGAAGATAAAAAATTCTAAGTCATAAAATATCATTTCTCCACATTCAATGAAAGTAAGAGTCTGTTTCTCTCCCTTCCCTCATTCAAGCATGTCATGTGCAAGAGTAAAAACGATAAGTGTACTCAAATCAAGGTTAGACCCTTCACGCTACATGTCGACTCTCCAAACAAACCACGGTCTAGTATATAAAAGGTTGGCTCAAGATAGACATTCAAACCAAGTATACCAAAATAGTACTAAACATTCAAGCATGCGATTAGTATATTTGCCAACAA
>JAOYMZ010055283.1:0-13540 GCA_025802335.1 Pinguicula primuliflora
TTAATTATAAATATTGATATTTATATATTTAAGTGTTTCAAACTCTCTCAGCAATATGAGCTTGTCAAATATAGTTTACCAAGTGCAGCTTAACTCATTATAATTGTGTATGCTATGTGTATCTTAACATATATATTTTTCATACTACGTTTTATATACATATATTAATTGTATGCTGTTATGTGTATCTTAACATTACACTATTTTTATTAAAAATAATAATTTTGCTGAATTATGCACATAAGACATGTAGAAAATAATTATTATCATTTTATATATTATTTTTATCTATATTATTTAATTAAATATATTTTGTAAATATGATCGTGACCCCCCTCCCGAAAATTTTGGATCCGCCACTATCTAGGCTGCCCGGGCTGTCGCGGCGCCGCACTATCGAACACTGGTAAAAATTGATGCCGCCTCATCCTGCCCCTAGGATAAAATATTATTTTCGATCATTTTCATCATCTACATTTTGTTTTTGACCAGTTTTAAACGATCAAAGAGAAGAGACGGCGGTTTAGTGGTCCTAATTGTGATAATTGCAGTCAAATGTTGGTTTAAAACCTATCACATCTGACCGATCAAGTGTGTGGAATACCCCCTACCGTGACTATGGTTGGCAGGCTATTGCAGTCGGGCGTTGGGTTTTCATACCTTCTTTTTTTTCATTATAGGGGGGACAAGGACAAAAATACAAGAGTCTGACATCCTAAAGAGGGTCGAAAAGTCTTCTTGGAGTACTGGAGGAAGATGCATATTGATGCCATAATTGCCTATGTAATTCTTCAAATGTAGGAATGGAGTAGAAAATTCTCTTGATGCATGTGGAATGAGCAATAACCGCTTTGGCCAGCAAGTCAGCTAGTGTGTTGTCCTCCCGGTTAACATAGGTGAATTGGATTTGCTTGAAGTGTCTTGCGAGCATCCATACGGCTTTACCAAGTGTAGAAGAGGTCTCTTCATTCTCTGTGTAAGTGACTAGCGGTAGGATTTCTCGACTATCAGAGAATATCTACAAATGTGAGATGCTATGTAATAATGCTTCATCTAGGCCATGCCACAGTCCCCACAATTCTACTAGTGAGGAAGAACACCAACCAAGTTTGATGTTGAACACCTTCTTCTTTTTTGATATATCGGGAAGAAAAATTTGAAAAGAAAAAAACAACAGACAAAACTATGTACTGGGGATCCTCAAGGTGGATCAAAATCGAAGGTGTCTATGGAGTTATTCTATCTGGATAGGTGATGCCAAGTGGAGATCAGACCAGGTGTGGTTGCCGATAAACTGTAAGACTTGAGACTCGAAGAAATAGGAAGCGCTTGAGGCATGATGCTCTGCATAGCAACTAGAAAGTCAGCACTCGCCTGTCCAGCCTCCACTATTGTACCCTCCCTGGTAAGGAAGCGCGAGTTGAAATCAGGAAGTCTCAAAACAGTTTTTTCTATGAGATCGCCAGAAACATTCTCTGCCCTTGGGATTAGATGGAAAACAATATCCTGCCGACCCTTAAGCTTGTCATGAATTTTCCGAATCAGCGGTTCGACAGTTATATTCTCAGCTCGACGTAGTAACAGGTCTAGAGCTTCACTGCAATCTCACATTAGCTCTACATTCCTGAGGCAAAGGAGGGAAATTCTCCCAATCCCATGTCATATTGCCCACATCTCGGCCAAAACCACGGAGCAGGCACCTATTCGCCTAGAAAAGTCGCAAATCCATGCAGAGGAGGCAACACAGATCACCACTTCAATGGCCGCAAGACCCGATTGGCGATGAACCACTACATCCGTGTATACAAGATGCTTCGTCCGTGACAAAGACACTGCCAGTTGAACGTCCGAACAATGTGGTAAACTAGTGAGTGCTTTGGATCTTGTTGCTTGATCTTTGTATAGCCTAGAGAAGACTCTCTAATTTTCATATGCTTGAGCTGTAATCATTGCCACCACTGTCCGAGTAAAATTATGCTTGTTCTGATAGATGGCCTCGTTCCTCATCTTCCATAGCTTCCAATAGATGATTGAGAACAAAATCTGTACGCTAGACAGGTTGTTAGAAAGATTAAGATTGTAAAAATTCCAATCCGCTATCAGACTCAAATTCCAAAAAAACTAGAGATAGCATGTTATTAAAAGACAGCCAAATCGATTCACTACGTTTGCAATCACGCAAAACATGGAGCAAAGTCTCACATTGACCGCAAAATGCACAGGCAGGTGACGGTGCAATCTTCCTACGATAACGCTCAGTATTTGTCCAAAGATAATTCCGAACCACTTTCCATAAGAAAATTTTAATCCCTTCCTCAACTTTGAGAGACCAAATAAGTGCCCAGTGTGTGCTCTCAGGATTATGTGCATGATCATAGGAGGAGGATGAGGAGAACTTCCCATTCCTCGAATGTCTCCATCGTAGGATGTCGGGACCTGCATCGCGTGATGGCGGAAGAGTGGCCATGATGGTGGAAGAGTGGCCATGATGGCTAGGATAGCTGGTTCTAAGAGCCATGTACAAGGCGGGAAAGGTCCCATTCTCCTGATGAAGTACTAAAATCTGCAACCACCAAAGAAAGATCAGCACTGGAAAGTGGTAAAAGAGAAAGCTCCTACAGTGGCAATGAGGCATTTCCCCAACAGTTTGTCCAGAAACGAGCTTGAAGTCCATTTCCAATGGTCCACCCACACCCATCCTTGATATTGTCAAACACTCCAGTAATGGTCTTCCATAGGCGGGAACCTCTAGTGGTAGGCCGCTAGTAAAGGATACTATGATCCCGAAAATTGTATTTTGCTTTGAAAATTTTGATCCACAATGGGCATTGATGTCCCTCTTGGCCAGCAACGAGTTGCCATGCCAATTTGCAAAGCAACGCCTTATTTGTATCCCGACATTTCCTGAGACCAAGTCCTCCTCTGTTTTTTGGCTGGCAACACTCATCCCAACTAACAAGCGAAGACTTCCTGCTGGTTTTGTCACCTCCCCATAGAAATGTCTGGATGGCTTTTCCATGTTATCAAATGTGCTCAAAGGTAAGGCAGATGTCTGCATAACATAGATGGGAATGGCATAAAGCACTGATTTACTCAAAAACACTTGTCCTGCCAACGAAATATGCTGTTTAGACAATCTACGAGTCTGTTCCTGGATCTTCATAAGATGCGAGCTGTAAGTAGTCCCGAAAACTCGACCGTGTATTAACGGTACATCCAGGTAGACTCCAAGATCCTTAACTCGTCTTATCCCCAAAAGATCTTCCACTTCTCGTGTAGTAGATAAGGAGATCGTAGAAGAAACCCATAGCACAAACTTGCTCGAGTTCATAGTTTGCCCAGATGATAAGAGGAATACTTGCAAAATGTCCATCAGATTCCTTGCTTGATTAGTGGTACATTCTGCAAAAAGAATAAGATCGTCGGCAAAAAACAAATGGGAAAGGGCGAACCTAGAATGGCCGAAGGTGAGTGGCTTCCATCGGCCCTCCTACGATGATAAGTTGATCGCATGTGTAAGTCTTTCCAAATAGGGTGATACCGGATCGTCCTGCCGAACTCTTCGTCGGGGACAGAAAATAGGTCCTCTTAGACCTTCCCAGCAAACCTGTGTGGAGCTCATCTCCAATGAAGATAATATGATGTTCATGAGAAAACGTGGGATACCAATGTCCCGAAGAGTATCCTGTATGAAAGTCCATTTCAGCTTATCGAAAGCCTTAGCCAAATCAATTTTTATGGACATGTACCAGTTTTCTTCTTAGAGACTTTCATGGAATGGATGGCCTCCTATGCAATCAGAATATTGTCTGAAATATGCCTACCATGGACGAAGCTAGACTGGTTCTCCAATATCAGGAATGGAAGAACAAGTTTCAATCTGTTTGCTACGATCTTGGAAATCAGTTTGGCACATATGTTAACCAGGGTAATTGGTCTGAAGTGCTCAAATCGTTCAGGACAAGTAAGTTTCGGCAGAAGAGAAATGAGCCATTGGTTGCATTCTGGTGGTACAAATCCAGTTCTAAAAACTTGTAACACAAAGGAATTCAAGGATGATGAGATCATATCCCAGTTTGCTTAGTAAAAACCAGCCGTAAACCCATCAGGTCCGGGAGCTTTGTCCGGGTCCATACTAAACAAGGCAACTTTATCTCCCCTGGAAGAACCTCTTGATTTAGAAGGGCGAGGTGAGCCACTGTTAAGGGGGGGAAGTATCCACATAGAGGGTAGGTAGGGAGACACCTCAGCTGGTCAGAGGAGGATGCACCATAAACCTGCGGAAAATATTTGTTGTGGTCTCAAGCAACAACGGTTTGTCTGAACACCATGAACCATCCTCCTTCTGCGTAGGTCCCAATTTCCCTCTGCAACGTTTGGTTTTGAACTGTAAATGGAAGATTTTGGTGTTCTTGTCTCCCTGTCTAATCCACACACTGCATTGATTTTGTTTCATAAGCAACTCTTCCTCTGTTAGAATAATTTCCAAGTCTCCTCTAAGAGTAACTTCGTGCTGCTGAAGGTATGAGGATTGAGTATTTTCCAACGCTGTCTATATCCCACCCAAGCGGTTCTGTAAACATCTCTTCTTCCGGAAAATGTCACCAAATATCTCAAACTTCCATACGGCCAAATTAACACTCAACTCGGCAAGGGACTGAATCAGGGGAAGAGCCGAGTTCCAATTCGCCGCAAACTACGAAGGTCAGGCATTGTGGAAAGATCACATATTTATGAAACAGAAGGACGGAACTGGTGTGAGTTCACCACCATCCCTGATCAATTGTACTAGCAGTGGAGAGTGATCCGAGGCAACCCTCGGGAGATGACAAAGCCTTAAGGATGATGTGGCCGAGATAAGATCAGCATTGACGAAAGCCCAGTCTATCCGCTCGTGACAACCACCTCTTGCACAAGTAAAACGTGAACCAGAAAAATCTAATGAATCGACGACAGCAAGGTCTACCCAGTTCCGGAAAGGGCAAGAGCCATGTGACGGCCCCCCGTTCAGCTTATTCCCGGGATTTAGATATGCATTAAAGTCACCTAGAACCAACCAAGACAGGGTGATAGTTTCTGCAATCCGAAATAACTGAGGCCATAGTGTTCTGCGAATAGTGGGGTTCGGGCTGCCATACACCGCGGATAGATTAAAGTACCATGAATCTTGGATGTGTACAGAAAAATGCCATGAACACCTTCTTAACATACCACTTTTGATTTGAACTATCCTACATGGTTAAACAGGATTCTGGAAAGAAGTAGGAGAGCAGGTAAACATATATTTATGCACATTAAAATTTAGGGGACGAGACTATAGTTTACACATACACAAAATGGCTCATTTTCCTAATTTTAATAGCACCAGTTCGGCGCACATGGGGTTCACTTGCATTTGCAGGGATGGTACTACCACTCATGAATTGATTCGGTTTGTTAAGTACTTTTAAACGGTCAAGATTTCTCATCTGAAATCATATGTCAGCACGTTGATAGAATACATAATTAGAGATTTATTTGCTTGTTTGTAAGATGGTGTTACATTGATACCAGAATCTCGGTTACGTCATTTTGTGATGCTTCTTTCTCCATGAACCTGCGGCAATACAGACCAAGTATCAGATGAACAGCTTCATATACTCATTCGATACCCCTAAATCAACTTTCTTGAAGCACCCCAGTTACAATATTGATCAAGTATCCCATCAAACCCACTTATAATCTGATGTTGTATTGTAACTATGTTTTGGGGACACTTTCAACAGAAAAACAACAGGGATGTGCAGTGCTTCCTAAGGAAGCAAAAACATTACGCCCTTTTAGTCAAATTTGTTTTGAGTAAATAAAGGCCACAGGCCAGATGACTTTCTTCAAATTAGTGATGTAATTGCTACACGGTGGGTGTATGAAAATCAGATTAAAGGTTAATTATGGGTCGATTTGGGATTATTTGATAGGTATGATGATGAATCGCCAGCTTTCAACGTCGCCTCTCTTCATAAGAACAAAAGCGCTTAGTTTTACTTTTTCCTAGTACCTGGACGACCACCACGCAGCACTAAATTTCCCTGCTCCCAAGTCCGCTTTTCCCCATTTCGGTCGATCAGCTTTCACCGAGGAAACTGAGGAAATAAGGGAAAAAAAAAATAAAGAGGAACATAAACCTCCGAACCCAAGAAAATTTAACGGAAATCCCTGTAGGAATCCACACCATGTCTCTTGGATATGCCGAGAAGCTTTCGTTTATTGAAGACGTGGGTAACGTTGGGATGACAGAGTTTTTTGACCCACCTCATGTTCTCCAGGAGAAAGTAAAGATCGTTTTGTTGTTCTTCGTTCTTTTTTTTCTCTTTTTTTTCTCAGTACGTATGTGATTGTGGCTTTGTTATGATTCTGTGCTTCGATCATGGCTTTTCTCTCTGGCATTGCTTAAATTGCTCGTGCAAGCCCTTCCCGTGGTCCTTTGACCTGTTATGTGGCTGTATTGTACTAATAGACTTTGGCTGATATGGCAGTACTTGGTTGGTTCAGTGGCGGATAAGATTTAATCTGTGGGGGAAGTGCATTTGCCAGCACTGGAACTTACATGTAATTTCTCAAGCGAGTGTTCAGTTTGACTGGAACTAATGATCCAAATGTTTTGTGCTTCACAGGTTGTTGATCATATATGAGACTAGTTATAAAAAAAAACATGAGGACCGGTTGATGTGGTGTCATACCTTGTAAATGTGATGAAAAAAGAAAGAAAAAAGGCATAGATATATGCCAACTGATGATTAATCGAGAGAGAATGCTACTTCTTTCTCCTTGGAAATTGCTTGGATAAAGAAAGTGTGGAATTTTAGTGTCCCCCTGTAATGATAATGCCTTTTCAATGTTTTTAAAATTTTCTTCCCAGAAAGAATATTTTTGTTTCAGGGGTTCTCTTATATTATGAATCCAGTAAAGAACTATGAAGAAAGTTCAATTTTATAAGGATGCAGGGGCATCTAATTCGGGGATGTAGTTCAGTATAGAGTGTTGTCGTTTTCACCTATCAAGACGACCTGGAACTTTTTCTCATTAGCTGATTTGTCATCACTCTGTTGATGTTCTTTGCCAAGTAATAATTTTGAATTGTTTGGGCATGAGACAGTTCAATGCTATCAGTAGTTTATGTTCTTTGCTGTAAGAGTCTTCATTTACTTGAAACTGTGGTTTGAAATGTTAGATCTCTATATTAAAGGTTTACCAGTGTGAGTTTGTGGATTTGTTTGCAGGTTGAACGTCTTGCAATTATGATACAAAAGGTTTGACCTAACAATAATTCACGCTTGCATCATTTGAATCTATTTGAACCAGTACTTTAGCTCACTAGCTGGTCATGCAGAGCAAGCATTTGGTGGTCTTTACTGGTGCCGGAATATCCACCTCTTGTGGTATACCCGACTTTCGTGGCCCCAAGGGCATCTGGACTCTTCAGGTAAAGATTGATAAACTCCAGGCTATATCGCTCTATCCATGATTTGAAGAAGATATTGTCCTGACCTTGCAAATATGTTAGCGTTTTATGCATCTTAGAAATCCCTCTTGGTGGAAAGTGCTGGGATTACTGTAATATACTTGTTCGGAGCCTCTACTCTTTGGATCACATGTTTACTGATTTGAACCTACGATTCGTTTTCCAAGATTTGTATTTCTATTTGTATTTGCTTGCATGCATTTGTTGATGCACAAAAAATTTATTTCCTGATTTGCCCTGCAGCGCGAGGGGAAGGCATTACCAGAAGCGTCACTGCCTTTCCATCGTGCAACTCCAAGCTCAACTCATATGGCTTTGGTTGAGCTTGAGAAGGCTGGTATTCTTAAGTTTCTAATAAGCCAGGTAAGGCCAGCATATATGCTGGTTGTCCCATATGAGCAATGCTGTTATTAATCTTATAGTTGCTGCGCAAGCCATATTCTATATTTCTACAATGTATCATTTGCTTCTCAATTTGTCTCATAGAGGTAAGTTGTAATCATTTACTTGCACACGCTAGAATGTTGATGGCCTTCATCTCCGGTCTGGAATGTCAAGGGAGAAACTTGCTGAATTACATGGAAACTCCTTCATGGAACTATGCCCCTCCTGTGGAGCTGAGTAAGTAGCTATTCGTGTCAATTGCATTTGGTAAATTCGGGATGTCCCCGGATGGAGATTGGTCTTGAGTTTAATAACTATTTCACTTGAAGATACTTGAGGGATTTTGAGATTGAGACAATTGGGTTGAAGGAGACTACTCGCCGTTGCTCCAAGGCAGGCTGTGGTTCAAGATTGAGGGACACTGTTCTTGACTGGGAGGTACATACGTTTTCACGAGGCAGAATCTTACTTTCGAGATTTCATCAATGGATCGAGTAATCATCTCTTGAAATCTTTCTGCTGATGCTCCTTTTCTGATTCTAAGGACGCTTTGCCGCCTAAGGAGATGGATCCCTCTGTAAAACACTGCAAAATGGCTGATTTAGTATTATGTCTTGGCACAAGGTAAATATCAAGATGTAATTATAAATGCATCCATTATCTCGTTCTCTCCTAGGCCATCCTTTTCGATTTATTAGGAATAGCCAACTTAATTGTAGCAGCCATAGCAATGTTCACTTTTCTTCCAATCAGACCTTGGTATAGCTAACAGTTCTTCATATGAAAACTTAAATGTGAGGCAAAGCACCGTTTTAATATAATTAGGAAGGTGGGCAACCCTCATTAAAACCATAAGCCTATAGTGATTGATTGTAGCCCACAATCCTATTTATATTAGTGTATTAAGATTTCTCTAACCGATGTGGGACAAATTCTCAACACAGTTTCCTTTCAAAACTACCTATATTTCGTACCGTTATCGAGTTATCAAGTCTGATAAGGCTGTATGTGATAACGATTGATTACTCCACTCATTAGCCTTGATTGTTTAAAAGCTTAATATATTATCACCTATTTGGTGTTATGTTTACTCTGACGTGATTACTCTATAGAGAGTGATAGAACAGTAAAAAAAAAGCTGAAATGACCACAATACCCCTATTGTAATCACCTATTAAGTAGGCATGATTGATATACATTTATGCAGAATACAACAAACCTGCACAATCCTACAGAATCATCAAACCTACACAATTCTCGAGAATACAACAAACCTGCACAATTCTCCAGAATCATCAAACCTGCACAATTGTGCAGAATCAATAAACCTACACAATTCATAACCAAAACACAACAAACCTGAACAATTCATAACCAAACACGAGCATTAATAACAACAAAATCTCATAAGTCAACACAAGCAACATAAACAAGTTCCTCAACAACAACAATATAAGCAACAGCATTGAGGCATCAAATCAGTCATTATTTGGAAGATCTTCATAAAGGAGTAACTGGATTCACTCGCCTCTTTCAGCATGACCCAGATTGCACCACATCGCCCAATCATGAGGACACCTCATTAACGTATAGTCAATCCTCATCTTCTCTTTGAAGGTCAAGTTCAGGTAGGTTTCTAACTTAGCCAGAATGCTTCCAATTGATCTTGGTGCATCACCAACAACTTCTGCTTCTTTGTCTTCCTTGGTCTGCATCCGCTTCTTGATGAAGCTAAGAGTGAACTTTGTTTCTTCAAGGAAAGAGCCTGATTATGATTTTTTTGGATGTTATAGACTTCTTCCCCTTCTTCTCATCACTTTCTTCTTTGATCGTAGGAGCCTTTGGTTGTGACGCAATCTCAATATACTCCTCATCTGCCCCACTACCATACTCATCGATGAAGTCTTCCACATCCTTGGTGGTGCCACAGTTTTTCCTTGTCTGTGCATGGTCTCTAGCACCATCTCTAATTGCTCGGTCCCTCCTGAAGATCTCGCACCAGTCATCATAATAGGGTCAGGCCTTTCCCTTCAATAACTTAAATTTTGGGTTGGCCTGTAAGACAAAAAAACGGATTATGCATATATTCCAATAAATAGATTATGCAGACATTTAAACTAATAAATAAATAGATTATGCATACATTTAAAAAACAGATTATGCTTACCTTAGCAATTGATTGCCGATTCTCCTCGCTGTCAACGATGATCATGTGATTATTAGGGTCAATTGAAACACCACCCATACTCATGAAATCCAAGAGTGTGTAGTACTCTTTCTTCCACAGATTGATCTTGGACTTCACATGAGGTCTTCCCAAGGTGTCACTACCATTTAATTTTGCCATTATCCTGATTGCACATGCATTCCAAAAGACGGGTCTAAACCCATTATCAGATTTTATCCCTCAAAAAACAACTCTTTTGCTGCATCTAGCAATGCATGTTCCTCTGTTGGTATCCGATACTTATTTTTACGTCCCTTGTCACAAGACATAATTTGTACACAAATTTACACAATCTCTTGTCACATATTCTGGACATACATTATCCTAACTCGAAAATTTACACAATCCCTTGTCACAATTCGAAAATATAATGCACATACATTATCCTAACTCGAATGACAACAGAAACCCTATGCTGACATAATGCACATACACAAAAAATTTGAAAATGTATATACACAAAATCAATTGTATTATTTTGTCAACGTAAATCCAAAAATATAATGAAGTAGAATGCACATACACAATTTAAAAATATAGTGTATGTTGTATCTACTATATGAAATCAAGTTTTTCGAATTCGAATTTCAGAAACCCTAAAGCGAACGAGAACAGAAATGCTAAATCAAATGAGAACAGAAACCGTAAATCGAAGAAAAACCCTAACCGAAGAACAAAATCCGTAAATCGAAGAAAAATCCTAACCGAAGAACAAAATCCATAAATCAAAGAAAAAACCTAACCGAAGAACAAAATCCATAATTTGAAGGATAACCGAAGAACATAATCCATCATTCGAAGAAAAACCCTAACCGAAGAACAAAATCCGTAAATCTCAGTTCGAACGAGAAAGAAACGTACTTGGAAGATGACTTGAGAGGCGATGGCGGAAAGAGATTTGGTGGAATGAGATTTGAGAGGCGATGGCGGCGGCGTCAAGTTCGAACGAGATACAGGATGAGGGCTTGAGATAAAAATGAGTAATAAAATTGTGTGTAAAATTGTGAGAAATATGAAAGTAAAATTGTAAAGTGGGTTGTGATAAAAATGAATGATAACTAATCCCTGGGGGCGGGGATTGGGTGTCAAGCATTATCACCAATTTTTGCAGCTCGGAATGATTTCAGAGCTTGACCCAGTAAAATCAAAAATACCACCAAACAAAACATAATCTTTGATAATAAAAAAAAAATCATCAAGATCAAGCCGCATATCGCTACCAAAAGTACATCTAGTATTTCTCTATCCCCTTCCCCATAGTATGAGTACTTCCCTTCGGTTGGAAATGTCAAAATGGCCCATTAGCTTATTATTTGCTTCATTTGTATAGATAAGCCCATAGACATCAAAAGGCCCAACTTGGGTTGCATATAACGTGTTCTAACAAGCGATGGGCGTCCGTCGGACAATGACCTCTCATCGTCCAGACCGCCTAGCCGGCCGCCCAGGCCCCTTAGGCGGCGCCCAAGCGATTTGTACCTTTTCAATTATAAAAAATATTAAAAAAATATTTAAATGTTAATAATAATTAATAAATGATGATTATTAACAATAACATAAATTTCAAAATGTATAATAATTAAAATAATATTAATTTTAATTGAATTAAACAAAATAAAAGATTTACTGGGTATGGTTGGTTTGGTTTTAATTGAATTTAACAGTAAAATGATTTACTGGGTATGATTGGTTTGGTTTGGTTAAAAACCAGTGTTCAAAAGATCATCTTGATCTTCGACATCCCGACTCAAAATCTTAATCATCCATAAACGACACTCATCATTGATTCAAACTCTTTATTATTCAGTTCTCGCATATTTTTTGTGCTTCTCTTAGTCTCAATTCATTCAGATTCTTTAAAACTTAATTGAAGTCGTAGCTCTAATTCTTCATCATCTTCTTCTCGATCCTTAGTCTCAAGAAGTCATGCTTGGGTATAATATGTATTATCAATCAGTTAGACATCTCTCTCCTGCTTCTTATTGGATAGACTAGACTTCAACAATTTGTAGGTTTATATATGGACATATGCTCATGAATAAAATTTATAATTTATATCAATATATTAATTTAATTTTTTATTTTTTATGATAAGTGGGTGGCCGCCTGGACGAATTGAGATGGTGCCTAGGTGGATCAGGTGGCCGCCTAGGCAGCTTGGGGCACCCAGACAGGCTAGATGGCTGCCACAACGGCCTGGGCGGCTGCCTAGAGGGGCCTGAGTGGCCGTCCAGGAGCCCTGGACGGCCCAGCATGGACGCTCAGGCCCTATTCAAGGCGGCCACTAACCACCTAGCCTAGGCAGCGGCTGACTTTTAGAACAGATATATAAACAACACATGCGTGTACATTGAGGGTTACGGCAACAAAGTACTATTCCTCTTCCTCGTTGGCTGCGTCTTGTATCAAGATTTGTCCACTTACTAAGCATTCAATGTTTAATCCTTACACAAAACTTCCAGCCATTAACGACATTCCTTGTTAGGACATTTCCATCAAACTCAACCCATGTTCACCTTTTACATGGTATCTGAGCATTAGGGTTCTAATCCTGATTAAACTCAAAAATTCAAAACTTCCGCTGCATCAAATTCAGTCTAACACAAGCATTCTTCATTCAACTTCTGATTAATGGGGGAAAATCCTGATAAGACCGGACAAACAGAGATTAATCCCATGTGCGCATTTCCCCTTTCAACTGGTGGTTCAAACTCGACAAAAGGATTTCAACTTTGAGACTCGAGTGAACCGGGAATGAAGCTGGTCACTGTGTTACAAAATTCCAAGAATTACTAATCTTGGAGTAGGGCTGTGCATATGGTTCTTGGATCAAAACGGAAAATAGAGCTGATCAACCCAAATTTCGTACCACTGGTGGATGAAACTTCAGAAGAATATGAGGTATGAAAATCTTCAAATTTAATCGATTTTTGCTAATGGTTTTTTTTTTTGTTTAAGTGATTTTTGCCATTGGGTTTGTAATTGGATCAAATTGGAATTTACAATTATTATTCTCTTTTTCGATAACGTGAGAAATACACCGGAGTAGATAAAAACAATGCACTACCATTCAAACTAGAGTATGAACCTAATATTTCGGGCGGTAAACGAACTAGACTCGAAAGAACTGACAATGTTCAAGTTCTGTTTGTTAAGTTTAACGAACGAACTGAGTTTTTTTGTTAAGCTTAACGAATAAAGTTTCGTGTTTGAGGTCTTTTTGTTAAAGTTCACGAACTGTTTGCGAACAAGCTCGCGAACAGGATGATTTCGTTCTTTCATGTTCGACTCGCTTATGTGTTCGTTTACACGTTCGAGATCGTTCGTTATGCATTAATGAGTAATGAAAATAATGAAAAGTAAGGACTGATTGATACTTTCACCATCATTTAATGGTTCAACAAACAAAAACATTCATATTGATAGGT
>JAOYMZ010055294.1:0-13538 GCA_025802335.1 Pinguicula primuliflora
AGATTTCAGTTAATCCTTGTACTAACGCCTCTGTCTCTTTGATTTAGGGTCTGAGCAAGGTCGATTGGGACCTCACAGTGGTATCGGAGCCTGGTTGTCGCTCAGATCTGGTTCAAAGTGTGTTGCATGTCCGTTTTCTCTACGGATCTGTAACCTGTGGTAGTGGATCTATAATCTGTCTGTTGAATTTTTTGATTCTGTGAAGTCTTACTGCTAGTTCAACATTCTGTTTTGAACTGTGACTTCTGAAAATCGTGCATGCTGTTTATACTGTGACCTGTATACGCTCTGAGTATATTTCTGAGGTCAATATTCTGTCTGTTGGTGAAACTGTGACTATCTGTGCCTGCATGTGCGATATATCCTCGGATCTGTTGAGTTAACACTATACTGTCGAAACTGTGATCATACTGTCATTTGAGATATAAACTGCTGAGTCTCTCTTTTGACATACTACTGATTAGTTGCTGAAAATTTCGGAAAACCACTTGTTTTTCCAGAAAAACTGTTTTTCGCTATAAACTTGAAACTGCGGGTATTTTTGACAGTCTGTTCAAGTTTAGCTGAAAATTCATCTGCTAGGCGAATTCTGATATTGCATGTTGCTTGCAGTGTGCTCAATTCACTTCTCTGAAAATTTAGTTTGTGCTAAATTGATTAAGAATATACTCTTCTGAAAAACTGTCTCAGTGACTGGTTTAGGACATTTTCTACGGTTTCCTTGAAAAATTGGAGGTCAAAACTTTTTTGGCTGGGAAATCAGCTTACCTGTGAACTTTAAGCGGTTTTTGAAGTGCCTGGAATTGTCCAGTTTTGAAATTTTCAAGTATTGCACTGCTTTCTGTGTTTTAGGAAAGAAATTCAGTGGTGATACTTGTCTGTACTGCTTTCTGTGAAATATTACCTGTTCTGGAATTTTTCTGGATTCTGAAAAACAGGGACGGAAAATATTGAAAATAAAATAAAATAAATAGCCTCCAGACAACAGACTCTACTTCAGTACAATTCTGGACTGGGGCTTATACATAGCTAAACAACGAGATGATATCCTTTCGCCCATGAAGATAGAAACGAGAGCTGCATTTGAGGATCCTTTCGCCCATGTAAATCTAGATCCTAAGAAAGGCAGTGGTTCCACTTCTGCATCCTTCGTCCAAGTTTTGAATGGGCATGATCCGTTCGAAGGCCGCCCATTCAGTTTATCTTCAGAGCTTAGAAAAGCATTGAAATCCTCTATAATGATCCAAGGGAGCATCACATTATCCGTAACGGATGACAATTGTGGCCATAGCGAATGATAAATTGTCGGATTTGGGCTGTCATAAACCGTTGTAATGTTGATGCAAGGACCATCCCTGAAGCTTGCTACCAAATGTATGTATTGCCAGTTAACACATAATATTTTCACATCTACTGTGTTCCTCCAGATAGCCCATATTTCACCCGAGAAGCCAAGACCCTCTATCCTGAATGAGCTGTCAAAGCCTTGTCCAATGTTTTTAATTAAGGTGTCTGCAGTTGTCCCGCTTATTCTTGGTTCCAGGATGGAGAAAATTGAAGGGTTGTACATCCTAAGCATATTTCGTAGAGCGGAGATGGTGGTAGCATTCTTGATTCCCTATGCATTCCAGGATATGATTTGTATCGCCATTTAATAGTATGGGGGGTTGGCAACTCTGCTAGACCATTTGCTCAGTGGCACTCTTCTAGTGCAGCAGGATCAGACACAAAGGTGTCCTCTTCAATCATGATATCCTCTGTCATGGTTCCCTTAGCCTCAATGTCACCAAGAGGATCAATATCCGTACCCATAAGAACACTCAAATTACATGTTTCCACCGGTGAATCTTGCAGATCGGGAGGGCATCCTTGCCCAGCACCATAATTCGCTGAGCCCAGCATAATGGCAGATTTCTTGAGATGCATCCCTTTGGGAGCACTCTGTTTCAGATCTGGCTTTAGCATCATCATGAGGTTTATACAGTTTTTTGTATGACATCGAGCCTGTAGTTGCTGATGGATTTGGCCCTGTGTGGATTTCCTCTTGCGTAGTCAGTATTAAAAAGCATCCTGCTGAGATTGTTGAATTTTGTGCAGTGGGCTGTGTTTTCCATGCTTTCAAAGGAAGACCCAATTTCTTTGGGGCGATTAGCCAAGCCCTCGGCTTGCTAATATCCTCAATAATCAGCATGTTCCATTTTGTCTTTTGTGTGGCAGTCTCATTAAGTACAATAGGGGGAAGGAACCCTACTCTCTGTATTGGCAGCATTGTGAGTAACTTTAATAACCTGTTCTGGTACTCCCATTACTCTGTCATAGAAACTCCTATCTGTCTCTTTCGTGTGATTGTGAGACTCGTGACCTTTTGTCGAGCTTGTGGGGGCCACCAGGTTCTCTTGCTCCTTTTTGCATTTTGTTACCGGGGCACCGGAATCCGGCGGGTGTTCCTGCATTGCATAAGGGCATGAGTTCTCTTGATGGCAGTATCTGGCACATGAAAAACAAATCTCATTTAGATCTTCATACTGCACCGGATAAGGTTTCCCGTCCACCGTTACAGACAATGTCAAAGGTTGTTGTAAATCTATGCGCACGGCGATCCTAGCAAAAAGTCCCCACTCCTCCGATAAAGTATGATCATCAACCTTCATAAAGACACCAACAGGTTTAGAAATTTGGATAAGGAGGTCTTTGTGGTAGTAATGGATGGGCAAACTTGGAAAACGAATCCACGCATCTACTGGTTCAACGCGAATCGTTTTCGTATCAAAGTCTTTATGCCAGGGGAAAACACGCAGCGGATGGCTTCCCAAAATATGCGGCCCTTCCAGTAATGCTTTGTGGTAATCCTTCTCGTTCGAAAATCGAACTTGGTAATATCCGTCGGAGATGTCAATCAGCTTGAATTCGCCTCTGCCTTCCAGATAGCTTTGAGCCGGGTAAGGAGGGCCTGATAACCCATACCATATTTCCCCAGTGGTCAGATTATGATGGTGTTGGCCGTGCTTAAGGCAATCTGGGCCTGGATGTTCTCTTCGAAGCAGACTGTAAGACCCTTACCGTTATGTCCACGGATAACAACCTCTTCAGTGATCTTTATCTCCGTGCGGCAAGAAACAAACGACTTGTACGAGGGGGGGCCTCGGGGAGGTGCCCCAAAAATTAGCAGTGGGGATGGAGGCAGTGCAGTCTGAACTCCCAAACCGGCAATTACTTTTAATTCAGCAGAGGTGGAGGCAGAATCCGAGTTCTTAACCTTTTTGTTGGTGGAATCTTGTCCCAAGGGTGGGAATTGATCCGGATTGAACATGTCCTCATCCTCCATGTGGCATGAAATTGATGAAGACGGTGACTTTAGCGGTGAATTTTGTAGAGAGAAGTCAGAGAAAAGTTTAGAAAGAAAGCTATTCTTGACAAGATAGATTCAGCATTTCTGAGGCAAGAATCCAGATTCCAGATTCTTTTTGTGTGATAGATCATCCACAACTTTAGCACACGGTAAAAGTTTGAGTTTCATGAAAAATGGTATGTCCAATATATTTTCATAGTTGAATGCCTTAAATTTTTTATTTTGAATTGTTAAAATCTAAATTTATCACAGGTTCCATATTTTTATTTCGACAGGCCAAAATATATATATTTTTAATAACGTATGGGAACTTCACCAATGTAGCTAAACCCAACACTCTGTCGGAATAATTTGCAAACCACGGTTGTGAAGTAAGTTACATTTGTCAAGTCATATATGACATTCATGTCGAGAAGGATTGAACCCATAATATGTATCATTTATTTGATTAAGAGTTTTGCACTTAAGTAAAAACATATAATTTTTTTGATGGACCACCACGAGAAACTAAAATTCGTGATCAATTTTGAAATCATATCCACACGAGAATTATGGAATTGATGACGATTTTAATGTTAACTATCCAAAATCAAAAATTTGTTTGCCATTTTAAGGCGTCCCACTCATTCTAGATGAAAATGGGTTGGACACATACTATCCACCAGAGTTTTTTTTTCCATACATATGAGGCTTAGAAGCCGGAAAAAGTTTACACAAACTGTTGTTCAATGTGGGTCAAAAAGGAAGAATGAACTAGAGGGATTAGTAGCTCTCTCAATGCTGGACGACGATCACTGGCGGACCCTTACAGGGCATGGGGGTGCAGGCACATCCCCTAAATTTTTTTTATACTTGGACTTACACCCGTCGCACCTCCTAATTAGATCCAGGATACCCTCACGATACACGCCGTATGTAAAGCGCACCCCCATGATTAGAGCACAGAATCCGCCACTACGACCATGAAACATTTGTGCTAAGCTTAGCGTGTGACCTTGTTTTAGCATCCCCACCCAGGACTGTTATGTCCGCACCCCATGGGTGCAGGACGTTCCATCGAGTTTCATTTCATTTATCAGTTTTCAATCTAAATTTGCAATGTCATTATAAAAGTATGCCAACATAATACTTGATCCAATATGATCCATTTATATCATTCGTTGGGCCTCCTTAACCCACGACTTTCCGGGTAAAAAAAACATTTTTTTAGTTGCTGAAGTTTTTTTCTTGAACGTAACCGTCGACGGACAAAAGAAAAGAATCTGCATCAAGAATAGTTGCAATGCACATGCATGACCCACTGTATAAATTTGCATGGGAGAGAATAAAAGCTAGAAACCATCGGATCACTATGCGAGTCAGGAATCAACGGCAAAAAGCATTTCTAGGCATTGTTATCAACTCCAAATTCAGATACCTTATCATTTCAGTCATGTTGATGGGGTTTGGGGTTATTGTACTATGCAATGCCAATGCGTCACTGCAGGATTTGTCAGTATACGATCCCGCACACATCCCACGTGTTGGGGGAATGTTTTAGACCATAAATCTGATCAAGAAATTTAATTTTACATAATTAAAAATGTGACATAAATCTTTTGGATTTAGAATTTTGTAGTTCAAATTCATAATCTTAGAGAATGAAAAAAAATAATTTTAGAATTTTATTTTTTTTCAGTACCAAAATCTGTGATCTATTCAAAACCGTCAAGACCATTCCATAGTTAAAAAAATGAAAAAAAAAATTGGATGATGGTTGCTTAACAAATTTGGCAAGAAATTTCTATGCATTGTATCCATGGCAATAAACTTAACAAGGGAAACGAATCTTGGAATCATTAACACATATCTTCAGGATAAAAATACTTTTATTCTTTTTTATTTGGATAATCTTTATTTCCATTCCGGGAATAATCTAACGCGAAGGCGAATCCCTGTACCAGCATGATATGATCCTCCTTTTGAGATTCTCCAGAATCATTTTACCATATAAATTCATATTATTCTCTTTTCTTAAATCCATTAAAACCCCAGTTACCATCGCAGGTTTCTTCATTAACAAATATAATCTTCCTG
Organism: Pinguicula primuliflora; assembly: GCA_025802335.1. Classification (NCBI taxonomy): domain Eukaryota; kingdom Viridiplantae; phylum Streptophyta; class Magnoliopsida; order Lamiales; family Lentibulariaceae; genus Pinguicula; species Pinguicula primuliflora. The sequence continues at coordinate 5,426 of JAOYMZ010055294.1, forward strand.
CTTCATCTATATAAAACCCGTTTGCTTCTGTCCAGTTCCTCCACCAAGATCTCAACAGTTTCTCAGTATTTTCTTCTTGTTCTTGTTTTCAATTGTTTTTTTCCCTTCATTAACAATGGCTCCATGCTCGAACAAAGGCGGTTCAAACGCCGCAGTCGCCGTCGCCTGCCCCGCGAAGTCATTAATATCTCTTGACGGATCCAACAATTTCACCGCCAACGGCCAAATTTTCCTCTCTGATGTCCCCACCAACATCACCGCCGCGCCGGCTCCCTACGCCGCCGCTGAAGGAGGAGACAAAGCTGAGCCCACTCCCGGCAGCTTCATCGGGTTCGACGCCGTGGAGCCATCGAGCCACCACGTCGTTCCCATCGGGAAACTCAAGAATATCAGATTCATGTCCATTTTCCGGTTCAAGGTCTGGTGGACCACACATTGGATCGGATCCAACGGTTCGGATCTCGAGCGCGAGACGCAAATCGTCATCCTAGACAAATCCGACAACCGTCCATACGTCGTGCTCCTCCCTCTCATCGATGGCGCATTCCGCGCCTCCATCCAGCCAGGTTCCGACGACAACGTTGACATATGCGTCGAGAGCGGGTCGACAAGAGTCACCGAGTCCTCATTCCGGGCATCCCTCTACGTCCACGCCGCCGACGATCCGTTCGCCGCCGCGAGGGACGCCGTCGCTGTCGCCCGGCGCCATCTCGGCACTTTCCGCCTCCTGGACGAGAAAACGCCGCCGGGGATCATCGACAAGTTCGGGTGGTGCACGTGGGACGCTTTCTACCTCACCGTGCAGCCGCACGGCGTGTGGGAGGGGGTCAAGGGACTCGTCGACGGCGGATGTCCGCCGGGACTGGTACTGATCGACGACGGGTGGCAGTCCATCTGCCACGACGACGACGAACTAACCACCGAAGGGATGAACCGGACATCCGCCGGAGAGCAAATGCCGTGCAGGCTGATACGGTTCGAGGAGAACTACAAGTTTCGCGAGTATGAAAGCCCGAATAAATCCGGGTCCGGCCCGAACGATGGAATGGCCGCCTTTATCCGTGATTTGAAATCCAACTTCCAGAGCGTAGACTATGTCTACGTGTGGCATGCACTCTGCGGTTACTGGGGCGGGCTGAGGCCCGATGTTGTCGGGCTTCCAGAGTCCAAGGTGATCCAGCCCGTGCTCACACCGGGCCTTAAAACTACCATGGAAGATTTAGCCGTCGATAAGATCGTCAATAACGGAATTGGACTCGTCCCACCGGAACTCGCTGGACAGCTCTACGAAGGACTGCATTCACATCTGGCTTCCGTCGGAATTGACGGAGTCAAAGTCGACGTCATCCACGTAATATTTTCCCAAACTAAATATCACCATTTACTTTCATTTCATTTCAGTTTATTAATAGATTATGTGTACATTTTTTTTTATATAATAGTTATTGGAAATGCTATGTGAGGACTACGGTGGGCGAGTGGAGCTTGCAAAAGCCTACTACAAGGCGTTAACCTCTTCCGTGCAGAACCACTTCAAAGGAAATGGAGTCATCGCCAGTATGGAGCACTGTAACGATTTCATGTTCCTCGGAACGGAGACCATTTCTCTGGGCCGCGTCGGTAAGAAAGAAGACTGAAAAAAGCATGATATTCTAAACAAAAACGCGTTTTCCGTGAGCTAACCTTTTTTGATTGGACGAAACAGGGGATGATTTCTGGTGCACGGATCCGTCCGGCGATCCCAATGGTACTTTCTGGTTGCAGGGTTGCCACATGGTGCACTGCGCATACAACAGCATATGGATGGCCAATTTCATACATCCGGATTGGGACATGTTCCAATCCACACATCCCTGCGCGGAGTTTCATGCCGCCTCACGAGCGATATCCGGCGGACCGATTTACGTCAGCGATTCCGTCGGTAAGCATAATTTTGATCTCCTGAAGAAACTCGTGCTCCCCGATGGATCCATACTCAGATGCGATTACTTCGCATTCCCCGCTCGTGACTGTCTGTTCGAAGATCCGCTGCACAATGGCAAGACAATGCTGAAGATCTGGAATCTCAATAAGGTTATCAACAATTTTTCGACGATTACTCTTGTTTCAATTTGTAGATCTAGAGCTCAGATCTGGTTTTTTCTTCTATTTTTGTGTGTTGATTTTACCAGTTCAGCGGAGTGGTTGGGGCGTTCAATTGCCAAGGCGGCGGATGGAGCCGCGAAGAGCGGCGCAACAAATGCGCCTCCGAGTACTCGCACACCGTTTCCTCCGTCGCCGGGCCAGGTGACGTGGAATGGAAGCAGGGCCCGAACCCGATTCCGCTGGAAGACGTGAAACTATTTGCCCTCTACTTGTACAAACAAAAGAAGCTGATCCTCTCCAAGCCATCCGGCACCATCGATCTCTCACTGAAACCGTTCGATTTCGAACTCATCACTGTCTCCCCCGTGAGAATCCTCGCAGATATCTCCGTCCAATTCGCTCCGATCGGTCTCGTGAACATGCTCAACACCGGTGGCGCCGTTAAGTCTTTGGTGTTGAAGGAGAAATCCGTGGAGATTGGATTGAAGGGAAGCGGAGAGCTGAGGGTTTTTGCCTCTGAGAAACCTCTGGCTTGCAAATTGAATGGGAAGAGTGTGGGGTTTGCGTACGAAAATTATATGATTGTGATTCAGGTGCCATGGCCGGATTCTGCTGATATTTCGACCATCGACTACTTGTTTTGAGGATCTTGTTGGTGTTGCCCGTTTGGTTTGAAATCTTTAGAGGGTAATTGATTCATATCGCCCAGTATGAAGGGTTACTCACAGATGAACTTTTGGTTTTTATTCTTCTTTTATGCAACAAAATGTAACCTATTAATTCCGCTGGAATCGACGTATGAATAAGTCCAGTTATTGGATGCAGGCAGCAGCTACTTCCATACTCATGTTTAGGGACATTGGACACTAGCCAAGTTTCCTTTTTTTTTTGGACAATTTAAAAGACTTTTATAAATAAAATGGTTTTTACTTTACATAGGTATACACAAACAGAATGCGTGAAACACGTCCAAATCATCCAAAATGAAGAAATAAGCACGGAAGGGGATTCAAAATCCCGTCTCTGATTGTGAGAGAAGAGAAGGTTTATTTGATCGTTGTTGCTGCCGTAAACAAGAGCCAGAGGATTTGTTGAATTTCATGTAGCAATTGAAGTTCATACTTCCGAGATCCGTTGAATTGAAGATCGTTTCTATTCTTCCACACCTTCCAGATTGAAGTTCCCTATTTTTTGTTTGGCAAGTTACTACTTTAATCTAAATGCATACAAATACACAAATTTTTGTTTATAAATTAAACGACAATGCATCAAATTGGGTTATGTGAGCGACAATTGCACTCAAAATTAATGGGTTCAAATCCCCTCAACGACATGAGTCTGTCACACATGGCTTACCAAATGCGGTTTATCTCTCTATCATGTCTTGCAAGCTATTGTAGTAGAGCATTGTATTTAACTACCTCGCTTGAGCATCAACAGGAGGGAAGTCCTAACAAAGAGGGTGACTATTCCGTGAAGCGTAGAGGGAGAAAATAGGTGTGGCTAAAGTTTGAAGAACATGTCCTAATCGAGGCGGGTAAGGAACTTCTTCAAGAAGTTATGTGCCTATGTGGGCACAAGAAGGTTTCAAGCCCATATTCTTGTATAACAAAATCTGTGGTTCATTAGTCAATATTTCCGGCTTAAAGAACTTGTTCAAGAATGTATATGCCTAAGGAAGGCAAATCTTAGATGGAGTTTTAGTTGCAAACGAAGTACTCCATACATATAAACGAAGTAAGAAAAAATCCTACTCTTATTCAAAGTCGACTTTGCAAAGGCATTTGATACTTTGAACTGGGAGTTTCTATTCCTAATGCTCCAGAAATTTGGCTTTGATGATAAATGGATAAGGTGGATGAAAGGCGGTGTGTTTGCAGCTAGTGCTGATGTCCTTGTGAATGGGAGCAGTTCTGGAGACGTCAAACTGAGTAGGAGAGTTAGGCAGGGCTGCCCACTATCTCTGCTGTTATTTTTGGTGGTTGCTGAAGGCTTAGGATTGATAATAAAACAAGCAAGTACTCAGGGGCTCTTGACAGGGGCAAGAATCGATCAAATGGAAGTCTCGCGTCTTCAGTATGCAGACGATACTTTGATACTGACCGAATGAAATGACTCTAATATTCATATGATCAAAAGTATCCTACAATCCTTTGAACTCATCTCAGGTTTGAAAGTAAATTACTTGAAAAGTATGCTCTCTGGATTAAATATTGAGAAGGAAATGTTGGAAGTCTTTGCTAGAAAATGATATTGTGCATGGGGAAAATTTCTTTTATCTACTTGGGTTGACCAATCGGAGACAACCCAAGCCACCAGAAAATGTGGGAAGGACTGTTATTGATGCTGAAATCTCATATAAGGTAGTGTTCATTTTGTGAGATAGGATTAGAAATCTGGTAGATATCTTCAAAAAATTGGAAGATTGGGTTGTTCATTAAGGAAGTTATATTTCTCGGGTCATTAAGATTTGGTAAGGGTGAACCCGTCTTTTTCTCCTGATTGTAGACTGGAATAATTTATGAGATTGTAATCTGTGTAAGCGATTTAACAATTTCTTAAGTACTTACCCTCCCCCAAATTCACAAAAGATCATCTCCTTCACCTTCTGCGAGTTCCCTGTTCTTCCGGTTCTTCCAATACCACCGGCTTCTTTCCGTTCTTCCTCAATTCCCACGGCCGCCGGGATGTTTGCGGAGTTCTACTTTCCAATTACCTTCGCTTGATCCTGGTAATGGCAATTCTCTACGACTTTCTTTCGTCGTTGTATCCTTTTTCGTCTAGACAAACATGATTTGGGGTGTTTCTCGTGTTTCTATGTTGTCATATTTTTTAAATTCATTCATTCATTGAGCTGCAATTCTTTCTTTCTTTTCCAGAATTTTTTAACTATGTTACTGTACTGTCATGTTGGTATAGCAAGAAACTGCGTGTTTTATTCAATGTAAGTAATGATGTTCTGAAGGATATGGACAAAGAAAAGAAAAAAGAGAAGATGAAGATTTCTGGCCCGTTATTGAGACCATAAGTTTTCTTTTATGCTCTCTATTATTTTATGTGTTACGTTAAGGATTTAACCAAATCCTTAAGATGTGTAACCTTGATGGAATAATAATTTCCTGAGGAAAACCCTGCATTTCTTATACAATGCTGTCATGAAGCTGGTTGTATGAATGCAGGAGATTTGATATCAAGTGGACTGCACCAAGAGCTAAGGGATCACTTTCTGATGCTCGTGTAGATGTCATAATTTTTCCTGATCATATTTCTATTAATTTTTCCTCCACTGCTTATGAACTGTACACTAAAGTCTTTACCTCGTATTCTGATGACAACTGTTTAAGATGGAGAGAGTGTGGTCAAGTGGTGGCCCTGCCTTTCTCTGTTGAAGGGGTCGAGTTGGATCTAAGAATGCAGAATTTTGAAATTTTCAATTCAGTTTCTTCATATGCTTTTGATTCCCTGAGACCCGTGCATTTGAAAGTAACAGGTAGGACTAAGTTTCTGGGGAAGATTAACAAGAACAGCTGCAACACTAACGACCAGTTCTTGCAAGCTGACACTACCTTGGAAGTGCCACCGGTGAAACACGGTGAAGATACCAGTAGTATCTCCCAATTTCAGGCCTGAAGCTCAATCAACTTATGCTTGCTCCTCAGCAGATTGGAGTGCTGAACATTGCATCTGACGGCATCAAGGTTTCTATCACAGCTCTATCAAACTAGGAAGATTCGGGGAACTTGAATATTGAAATAATATCATTTAGTTGATGTTCAGTAGCTTGAAAAATTGACTTGATATTCTGTTTTTGCGCTGCTAATAAGTAGATTACACATAAATTTCTCTGTAATTAATTAATAGGGATATTTTGGTCAAATTATATTTGTCTCACTTTAATCTGGTGTAAGTAAACAGATTAGTACAGAAATATATCAGGACTTTAAAAAATATCATAGTGAACAGAATACCAGTTTCTAATCTATGGTGTGGTCATATTGCCACCATTAATAGTGAACACAACCTAAGCAGATGGGACACACGATATCCGAATACTGCGGGTAGGCTAACTCTAATTAAATCTTCACTGCTCAGCAAGTTGATATATATTTTCTTTATTCAAAGTTCCTAAAACAGTAGCAAAGAAAATCCAGCAGATCCTCAGTAATTTCCTATGGAGCAACTCAAACTCTACTCTAGGCCAATACAGTCGATTAAATGGAAGATCATCTGCACAAATATGAAACTAGGGGGCCTAGGAGTACATGATGTTTGCAGGATGAACAATGTTCTGTTGACAAAGTGGATATGGCGGATGAAGTCCGAACCAGACAATCTGTGGGTGAAGATAATAGCAGCAAAGTACCTAAAACCAACTGATATACACGCAGAGTTGACACTTATAACAGTCCCATACACCATGACAAAATTATGGACAAATTTCTGGTACGAAACCTTCTCTTCATAATGGTGGAGTAGGAGACAAATCTCTGTTTTGATGTACGAACTGGACTGGAGAAGGAGCATTACTTCATTCACTGATTGTATAAGCTTGCAACTGATAAGGACAAACCGCTCTGTGAGGTGATATCCGAAGGTCTAAGTTGGCAGAATTCACTGGTTGTCTTCCGAAGGCACCTCATGGATTGGCAGAAGGCTCGATTAGATATTCTTCTTATGACTGTCTAGAAGAGCATCCCTATCTCAGCAGAACCTGATAGTTGGTCTTGGAAAGGGGATAAGACAGGAACATTTACTACTCCATCAGGTTACAAATTGATAGATGAAGATGTAATTGCAGATGAAACAATGTTGAGAAAGAAGATGCAGTGCTCTTGGTGTACTATCATTCCGAACATTTGTATGGAAACTCTTGCAGGAAAGGATACCTACTATAGACAATGTGTGCAAATGAGGAGGAATCTGTCAGCTTCCCATAAGCTTTGCGTCTGGTGTGCAACATCTGAAGAGACCATTTGCCATCTATTCTTTGAATGCCAACAAGCCAAGGAGACATCGAGGCAAATATATGAATGGATAGGGAGCTTGTTGGTAGATTACGGCGCCAACCACTCACATTAATGTATTGTGTATACCAAGCGTGGCCGACAGAAGAAGTAAATGTTGTTGGGGCTCGATGCCTTGGGAAGTGGAACCATCACCTGCAGAACCAAGAACAAACAAGTGGAACAATTAAGGCAATGACATCTATAAAAGAAAGGAGGGTGAAACCAGACGTAAGAAGCAGATAATTAAGTTGTATCTGTACTCTTTCAAGCTTTTGAACAAATACTTGAATTTCAGTTCATCCAAGTTCCTAAGTTTTTCACATTGTACCTGAGTATTTATTCTTTGGCCCCCAAACAATATGGTATCAGAGCCCTAATTCCACCACACCACAATTTTTCCGCCGCCACCGCCGCCGGTCGATCACCCCAGCCCCGCGCGCCGCTCCTCCATCGTCTTCTATACTGCACTCCACTCCTTTCCCAGCCCCGCGCGACCACGCACGCCCCAGGTCCCTGGTCGCACGGCCGCGAACGTCCAATGCCGGCGCCCACCGTGCATGTCCCTGACCACGGCGTCTGTTTTTTTAGGTTGCTGTCTTGCATGGTCTCTACTGGTTTTTTTGGATAGTGCTTTGTTTTTTATTGGGAGTGGATGGGGCTGGTTGTTTGGTGATGGGTGATGATTTATTTTTTGAAAATTACTTTTTGGTATTTGGTGTTGGGTGGTGTTTCTTTTGGAGGTGTTTTTTTGAATTGGGTAGTGAATTTGACTGTGAGTTTGTTGGTGAAAGATGTTGGGAACTTTGGTGAAAGATGTTGGGAACTTGAGTGAATTTGGTGAATTTGACTGTGAATTTGACTATTACTTTTTTTGTTACTTTTTTATTGGTGAAAGATGTTAGGAGTTTTAAAGAAAAAGGTGGACTTTTTTTATTGTTCATTGTATTGCGTGATTGGCGAATTATTTATTGAAATATGGAGTCTAAAGAGTTAGAAGCTCTGAGTAAAGTATACCCTGAGGT